>JAWHQI010000055.1:512500-610000 GCA_033032865.1 Dactylorhiza incarnata | reverse complement strand
ACTAGTCTTATTTTTAAACTACCAGCCTACCGCTCGCTAGACTATCCCAGTCCTTCCTTATAACCCGAGCCAACCGCTCGCAGGACTATCCCAGTCCTTCCTTATAACCCGAGTCAACCGCTCGCAGGACTATCCCAGTCCTTCCTTACAAAATGTTCCGGTTTGGGATGGAAGCTAACTTGTCATGTTCTCCTACTTAACTAGTCTTGTCTAAAATTTAGTTGATCTTAGGAGCTTTAGGGTTAGCCTTGGACTTCCAGAGGGTTACCCGGTGAGGGGCTCGCAGCGGTACTGGGAAGTGTGGCGGGCTGACACCCCGAACTTCCTCTTCCCAAGGCACTTAATCTTGTTGGTATCTTCCCCTTTTACTTGATCCCCATTATCATCTCCAATTACATAAAATCTATAAGATGAGTTAAACTTGGCTCTTAGGAGTGAGGGAGTTCTTTTGAACTCCTACACCACTAATTAGGACCGGGTGCTGACTCTCCCGTCGTCACATTCTAAGCTCGAGTTCTCTTCTTCACCGAGGAACTACACACATTCAATTAGCATTCTCAACCTTACTTGGACCCACACTCCTATTCTTCGTCATCCTTAATCCAGGGTTTGCCTTAGATATTTCTCGACTTCTCCCTTGAGTATTTACCTTAAGATGGCTCACCGGCTAAGGGTAGTCTTACTTTCCATATAATCATTTAACACTGATGAGTTGACTGTGGGGCCCTTGATGAGGTCTAACCTCCTTTTTATATCATTATAAATTCCTGCACTTACAGCTTTGCTAAACGCACCCCAACCCTTATTTCCCATGACGCCCCTTAGAGGTGTTCTTCCAAATAATCTGAGCCTTCATAATAATCAAAGAGTTAATAGTTCTATGTGTGAAGGTCAGTGGTGGTCTAAATCATATAAATCAGTTTTACTATTCGCAGACCAAAATAAGATTGAGCTAGATTTGACTCCTAGGGTGCAATCTTGATCACATCATATCTAAATGAGTTCCAATTATTACCATGGGTTCGCAATGAGTAGTGATCTAACAACCTCAAATCCTAATTTCATAAATTCTCCAAGGAATACTAAATCTTAGTCTCTATTAAAATAGAAGATGTGCAGATAGTGATTTATACATCGACTGTCAATTAATGATCTCCATAAATTCTGATAAATTCACTGTAGCATAATATTGGCCCAAAAACCTCAAACCCCAAATTTCACATTTTTACAAGAACTATTTAACCATAATCTCTAATTAACATAAATGGGGTGCAAATAGGGATTTACACTACAGGTGCTATGTTGAGACTTCAATAAATTCTGGGAAAACTACTATAGCACACTATTGGTCTAAAAACACCAGATTCTAAGTTTCATATTAAATCAAGGAGTATTTACCCTTATTTATCATTTATTACATTTGGAGTGCCAATAAGGGGTTACACTACAACTACCATTTATATGTCTCTATAAATTCTGAGAAAATTAACCTAGTACAATAATCATCTAGAAACACCAAATCCAAGGTTGCATAATTTACCAGGGAGTATTTATCCATAATTACTATTTATTACAAATGGTGTGCCAATAAGGGATTATACTACAGCTACCATTTATAAACATCCTCTGGCCCTACCAAATTTATATCATGATGATAATGATGAAAAACAGAGTCTACCAAATTTCCAAAATTTTCTATCACAGGGAATTATTTATAATTACAGTTGAATGAATTTACCAAAAATGTCATTATAAATTCTAAGCCCTTTAACATTCATCCAAAAATTCTGATAAATTTACCATAGACTTATATTAGTATCATGACCTACTGTGATTTATCTCGAATTTATCAGACATATAAAACCCCATTATTTGCACAAAAACCATAAAGGGCATAAATGTAATCTTAGCTACTTATAGCATGAAATATTCACCAAAATTTCTCAGAAAATTCATGCTGCCATAGTAATGAAATCAGAGACTAAACCCAAAGTTTCACTTCATTCTGAAATCATATGACCCCCCTTTCATTTTATAACCTAAATTAGGAGTAACGTAGTAAATTCCACATCTTGGGATTTTTGTACCCAAAAATCCCCAAATAACTTTTGGGAAGGCATATTACTGCCATGGACCAATGTCCAGCACTTCAAAGCCATTGGGTCAATCCCCAAGGCTTGGGGCTCACTCCACCCCAAATTTGCTAAAGGCACACATTTAAGGTCTTTAGCCTAGCTCTTGCATGGCTCATAACTCCACATGCACAAGGCCAAAGGGTCTCAAATTTCTACCAGTGGTCTAGATATATATAAAGAGCTTATCACCCAAATTTGGGGGTGTTTGGAGTTATACAACTCCATAAATACCAAATATTTATGTTTGCTAATAAATGAAATAACTCAGTGGATATACATCCAAAAATTCTCAAATTTAAACCATAGGTGTGTCATCATACCATGCATGCATGGTAGAAATTTCAGGTCATTTGCTAAAGCCAGTTAAAAGTTATAGCAATTCTAAAGTCTGCCCTTCACTAGGACCAGTCCTAGTAAAACGAGTGCCCCGGTGTCTACAATGCTCCAAACGGCCTGATCCAAGGCTCCAATGAAAGTAGACACCAAGGGCTACAAAAGCTATATCACAAATATTTTGATTTTGGGGCCTCTAAGGCCCTCAAATAAGGCATGCAAATTGATGCTTATTCAGGACCTGCTACATGGAGGTCTGCCAATAGCCGATCCATGATCAAAATGGATGGCATCGGGGCATCTTCTCCATGGAGCCAAGGGTCGTGATTGCCCCGACCTGTAGCCCTTGATCTTCAATTTCCCGGCCATCCGACCGCCTCCCTGGCCGGCCACCACCACCACCACCTCCGTTGAGGTGGTGGCTATCGACCGGCGGTGGCTTGGCCGCCGGAGGTGGTGTTTTCCGGCGAACCCAACACCATGGATAATTCCGAAAATCTCCATTTTTTTCACCATGAATCGGGCTCAATTGAGCCCGATGTCTCTCCTAATGGATCTAGGATGCTAGCACAAGGGGAGAGGAGGAGAAACCAGACCTTAATGGAGCTTGACGGAGGCGGCGACGGAGGTTGGCCATGAATCTTCTCCTTTCCTGCGAGCTTGCTCAAAACTTCATTCCTCCACCATTTGCAGCGATTCAAAGGTCGATTCCATATGCTTTGCTCGTTCTAAAGCTAATGGTGGAGTCTATTTGGGCTGAGGAGGGCTCTAACCATGCCATCCATTAAGGGGGAGCTCGGCCTACACCTTGGATGCTTCACCAAGGTGCCACTTGGCATGGGGACAACATGAATTCGGCTGGGAAATAATGAGGGAGCTCAGTGGAATGCTTTGGGAGGAGAATTGAGTGCCAATTGACACTCAATCCATGAATTCCAATTTGTCCCTTCTCCAAATTGGGGGAAAATCCAATTTTGCCCCCTTGCATGTCAATCCCTCTTCAAATCTGAGGGCATGCATGGTCAAGTGCCATTGGGTTGCAGGATGGGCCTCCTATTGAGGCCTTAGCCCATAGGGTTTGGTTTAATTGATTCAAAATTCCCATTTAGCCCAATTTTGACTTATGTTGACTTTAGTGGTTGACTTGGTCAACTGATGGGTTGACTGGTCCAAATTGTTGGTCTTGAGTCCCTTGACACTATCCAATGTTGATTGGGTCATGGTGAAGACCTGGGTGAGCTAATTTGACTAATAGGTGTGATTTTGACCAAAATTGGGGGAAATGTTGACTTTGGTCAATTTGGCCAAATTGATGATCCCATGATGGGGCTTTTGGGTCCATAGCATTCCTTGGAGTGTTTATCATCTATTGGAAGAGTCAATTTGAAGGTGTGAGTTCATGTTGAGCTAGTTTGACTTAGGCTGACCTGCCTCCTATAGCAGACCACATGTTGGTTTATTCAACTCAATGGGTCCTAAGGTCACTACCTAGCACAAACCCACAACACTCACCACTTGTCTCACCTTAATTGCACACACACACACCAAAGAGACACACACACACACACACACACACACACACACACACACACACACACACACACACACACACACACACACACACACACACACACACACACACACACACACACACACACACACACACACACACACACACACACACACACACACACACACACACACACACACCAAAGACACACACACACACACACCAAATATACAAACACACAACAACACACACACACACAACAACAACAACAACAACAACACATATACACACACAACAACAACACATATGCATACACAATAAACACACACACACACACCGAACATACATATACACAATAAACACACACACACACACAAATACACATCAACAAAAATACACAAACACACACCACACATACATACACACATAAACACCCAAATACACACCCAAATAAGCACAAATACACACACAAATACACACAAACACAAAACTACACAAAACTACACAAATACACACACAAATAAATATACAAACATAAATACACCCAAAATCGGGGGAAAAATCTGAAAAAAAACAGAATTTTTTTGGAAATATTTGGAATCGATCACAGTAGGGCATAACGAAGAAGTAGTGCAGTCATAAACCCTAAACAAGGAAGAAGTCATACCTAGAGCAGATCTGCTGTGTTAGGGCAGAGAAAATCAAAGACAAGTCAGGCGAGATGAATGGCTTGCAAATGGGCAGAGAAAATCAGAAACAAATCGCGTAGAAGAACCCTAGACGACAACGAGAAGGAAATCGAACCTTTTGAGCAAGATCGACGTCGTTGCCGGGCGGCTCACCGTCAGAATGAAGGATGTCGAGAAGAATCGTCGTCGGCGGCTTCACAAAGAGAGGAATAGGAGAAGAATTGTCGTCGCCGCTGCGATGAGACGTGCTTCAAGCCCGCGGTTCTCGGATAGGTATAAGAGCGTTTATTAATAAACGCACTTTCTCAGATCAACCAACCCAAACACAGCTTATAGCCTAAACCGCGTTTTCTGCCAACTGCATCGGAGCCCATCAGCTGAACCAAACGCCACCTTAGTCTTCATGACAATTTTTAAACATTTTGCTTAGCTTTCATAAAACAATTCACCTGTAAGGTGAACTAACACATAAATTCATATGCTTCTCTGCTCAGAAGACTTAGAATTGCGATTTTGTGCAAGATCCTTGCAAAATTACAACGTTAAAGGTTAACTTTCAGGGTGGGTGGGTGTAAATCACCTACCAACATATAGATCACCTACCCGATCCTTTTGATCTCCAGAAGATCTGACATCCCTCTCTCCGGCCCCACGCGCAAAGAAAGTATTACATGTGGCCCCTCCTTATTGGTCCCGGACGAACATTTGGAAATGAAGATCTGTCCCCAAAATTACCCCTAATTGGGACTCCATGCTGGCACATGACCATGCAAAATATGCCCAAAAGTTGGCTAAATAGCTAATAACTTAGCAATTTCTTCGTGAGCTAGGCTGAATGAAAATCAATTTATACTTAACTTCGTCGATCATAGAAAAAGCAGAGGATATACATAAGACAAACTAATGTGGCATGTCTAATGTATTCCAAACTATTTTAGATAAAGAACTAAAAAGTTTAGTAATAAGCTATCTGAGGAATCCAAGAGATTGCTTAAGCAAAAGCATAGGTTATGAATCAAGATTGTTATTGCAGTCACCAAAGTAACAAAAAGCATAGGTTACGAATTATAAAGACGACGTGTCACAACGACAACATTAAGTTGTATTTTGCTTGGGTGGAATCAATTTTATGTATCATACTCGTCATTACGAGCAATTCAATATTTTGACTATGTATCATGTGTATGCCTGTTCGCAAACACAAAAGGTTCATGATTAATTCGAGAACTAATTCGTGAAGATTCGATTAAAACACATATTTTTCGAATTCGAAATCAAATTTGAATTCGAGTGGTATTCGAATCCTAATAATATTATCACCATTGGGTTATATATTATATATAAAGATGATTCTGACCGTACGATTGAAGTCGATTTGGTCCATCATTTGAAGCGAATTCGAATCTAGGATCTCAAGACGAATCCAAAATCTCAATATTCTATGAAAAAATTGAATTCAATTTAAGAGCTATTCGATTCAATTTTGCTTGTGAACACCTTTAATCATGTGTGTGTATGAAAATGCAATAATATTTAGACAAAATTGGGATTTCGGCCCCTAATGTCTTATACCTTTATTACCTTTCATATTTTGGTCCCTTACCCTATTTCACTCGTTTTCTTTTAAAGAAAATGTCAATTCCCGTTAGCCGTGAACAAAAAGCCCGATCGGGCCGGCCCGGACCGGGCTTTTTCCTACATCGGGCCGGGCCGGCCCGGTCCTCCCCTGGAATCGGGCCGGTCCGGGCCGGGCAGGCAGCACTTATGTGCTGCCTGCTCCGACCCTTCAGGCCGGGCCGGGCAGGACCGGGCCGGTCTCGGGCCCGATCCGGGCCGGTCTCGGGCCCGATCCGGGCCGGTCTCGGGCCCGATCCGGGCCGGCCCGGTTTTTTAATTTTTAATTTATATTTTTATAAATAATTAAATATTAAAAATTTGAACAAAAAATTTTAAAAAAATTGAAAAAATTTAAGGTTAGAATTAGATTGTATTAATATTGAACAATTGGAACGAAAAATTTGGAACAAAAAATTTTATTAATATTAAAAATTTGAAACAAAAAATTTAAAAAATTACAAAATTTAAGTCATAGAATTGTACAAAATACAAAATTGAAAATACAAACCTATGAAGGCTATGATTCTTATAAAATTTAATTAAAAAAATTTACATATATATAAAAAAAGTACATTTAGAGACTAGAGTGCTCGATTTAATCATCTTGTAGATTCAACGCGTCCATTTCGTCTTCTATCTCCTCCGAGCTATCCTCCAATGCTGTTATGTGTTGCTTCCTCTTTAAACTGTCCAAGTAGTCCTTGTAGCATATGCAAATCTCCAGCGAATCTTCGTTAAACCGGCTCCTCCGCTCGTTCAAAACCCTGTCACTAAGAGAAAAAGCGGACTCCGAAGCTACTGTACTAGCTTGGACATTTAATAAATCACGGGCCATATAGGCCAAAACAGGATAGGTATTTCCTTTACCTTTCCACCAATTTAAGAGATCGAAGTTTTCGATCTCGTCCGAACTCATAAAATCGCTAAATTGAGTTTTTGTATATAATCCTAATTCATCTAAACTACCAGATGTACGCGCTTTTTTCCTAGAAGTTAAAAATTTTTATTTTTAAGACAATCCTTCGTTTTGGGTTGCGCTTTTTTCAAAAAGGCAGCAGCCTACGGCTCTCTTGAGAGCCGTTGGCTGCTCTCATGGCAGCATGGCTGCCACATGGCAGCCATGCTGCCATGAGCCTAACGGCTCTTAAAAAGAGCCGTTAGGCTCAATCGGGCCTAGCCCGAGATCGGATCGGGCTATGGCCGGCCCGGTCTCGGGCTAGCCCGATATTCGGGCCGGGTATCGGGCCGGGTAACAGCTCCAAACCGGGGCCCTTTCAGGGCCCTGGGTGAGGGCTCGGCCCGGTTCGGGCCTGAACCGGTCCGGGCTTGACAACTTTGTTTAAGGAATATTTGGCAGCTTTTTTTAAGGAATATTTACGTCACTTGTTCCCTTCTCGCGATTCAAAATGCAATCAACCTCTATTTGTAATAGAAACTGCAATGAACCCATCATCTAAAGCACTATCATATATATATATATATAACTAATTTTCAAATTAAAACTTAAGTAATTTGGTTTGAAAAATATCATATAAATCAAACTATGGAAGTCATATAATTATAAATTGTGACAGTCTAACGGGCACTCAGTTGGACAAAACTACTCAAATTCCATGTTTGAAAATACTCGTCAACCCTTAAACCAACTGATTGTAGGTGATGAAGCTCAAAAATTATATCAAATGCACAAGTCTACATGAAGAGAAAAAAAAAATTCTTGTGTAACAAAATAAACCCACTTTGCACCACTAAATATGATAGAAATCATATTTTTTTCACCTTTAAGCAATCATTTTTAAATCATCAACAGGCTTCAAGTTTACTAGCAACAAAACAACAACAAAACCCTATGAGCAAAGAACACTTCTAACAACCAACCAAAACAATCCAAAAGAAATAGTGGTTTGCATTACAAAGTTTGTGACACTCTGACTCTTCATTACTGAAATTCATCTTCTTCTCGCAGCCCACAGGAAGAATTAGGGTTTAGGGCGTCGATTATATTTTTCTAACCTTATTCCCGTTAACTGCCATTTTCGGAGAGACAGATCTAGGCCTCTTCCCCTCTAGCTTCTCTATACTATCATTATCCAGGCTGCTATCCTCTACAGGGCTCTGAGCACCTGATTTTTCCTCATAAGCATCTTTCTGAGAGTTTTTTCCATTCACATGCTTCTCCTCCATTGCATGAATTTTTGCACTTGAATTTTTGTCTTTTGGAAAATCATCAACATCATTATTTTCTGGACATGAAATAACTTCTTCGGCGACAGCACATACTTCATTGTCAACTTTTTCGACATCGTCTGCTCCTTCATTCTTCGATTGCAGGGACTTTATAAGATCCATAAGCTCCCTATTAACCTGGAAAAAAATCAAAATCAATCAAGATCACAGTTTTTAAGTTTCAGGGTTTCTGTTCAGCTTTGGTCATTTACTGGAAACTCCCCCACCAACTTTGTATAATTACAGAGACCTCCACTCTAACTTTAAAAAATTTCAAAGCTCCCCGTCTAAGTTTACATTGTTAACATGCATGTAAAAAAAACCTTATCTGCTAACGATATAAAATTGGAGGGGAGGGTTTGGTAATTTTCAAAGTTAGATTAGAGGGGAGGTCCCTGTAAAGTTGCAGGATAGTTTTTGATGCAGGACAGGCGTCACACATGCTTGCAACCCTGGAGTCCCATCAGGCGGCCCACCCGGGAGTCCACCCGAGCGGTTTTATCAGGGCTGCAACTCGTACACCCCAACCCGTCTATGGCCCTACCACAGGAAGCAGCGGGTTGCTGAGGCCGGGGATCAACACCCGACCTCCTTGATAAAGATTCTTCAGGCAGACTCTCATCACGAACTGATTTTGGAGTAGTTTCAGAAGTTTGGATGGGTTTTCTAATGAAACTCAATAGTCTGAAATGAAACTTGTAGTTCTGAATGAAACTTCACTGAAATATTCACCTGGGTTCACTCCTATACCACCTAATTAAAAATAGTTCATGTATTAGAGACTCAAAACCCTACATGCAAAGGTATGTTGGGAAACGAGTTCCACATTGAGAAAATATGCAAGAGTGTACTTAATACCACCAATTGATTTGAGGTTGAATGGTTATTCTCTACCAATATATACATCTAAAATATGTAATAGTTTAAAAAATAATTGAAATCAAAATAGTAACAGAATCCGGAAATTGGCGAAACAATCAATTTAAACTGAAACTTCTTCTGCATGATTAAACCAGAGTTTTAAAGATCATTTCACAGACTAAATGATTGACTTATTTGATTAAAAGAAAAAGAATATACCTGCGGATTCTGTAAGAAATCCGAAATATCATAAGGACAGACGGGGCAGCTCTTGATAATCTTCTGAGCTCTAAGAGTGCGACCACCGGGACAAGTCCTCTCCCTTACAAAAGACTTATCCGAATAGGATTGCAGCAAGCACGACTTGCAGAAATTATGGGCACATGGTGTTGTCAACGGCGAAGAGAGTACTTTTCGACATATCTGACAGCTGAATTCTGGAATCCAAGCACCAAAGTTTCTACTATTAGAAAAGCTCTAGGAAAAAAGTCAAATAATATAAAACTTGTGCAAACAAGTACAAAAACCTTTAAAATACACAAACTATCTTTGCCCTAATAAAACAGAAAAAATTATTATCTCTCAATCCTAGTTTATACATCCTTCTTCCTATCAGTTAATTAGTAATTAAATAAATTAACAAATAATTAGTTATTTTATTAAGTACAATAATTGGTATATTATATCATCGTCATCATCAATAGAATTTATCCCAAGTGAATGGAGATGACTTAGATCCACATTTTTCATTTATCATGTCTATTATTGCCTCGAATGTCAAACTAACTACACAAATCATCTTGAACAACTTCAATCTATGGTACATAAAACAATTGATACAACAACAACAACACTCAAGCCTTTATCCCACCATAGTGGGGTCGGCTATATGGATCCTCTGTCGCCATTGCGCCCTATCTTTAAGCATAGTCTCATTAATGCCTAAGTACATCATGTCTTTCTTTATAGTTAGCACAATTTCTCAAAAGATCCATATTCATAAGGGTGACTAAATTTTACGCTGGCCGTCTACCTAACACAACCCTCACCATTTTTCATCCGGGCTTGGGACCGGCATCGGCTGGTTTATAAAACAATTGATAATTAATATTATTCTAAACATTGTATCATAAAAGCATATATATTTAAAAATATTTCTATCATTCTCTAAATTTTTTGGTTTTTTAAATTCTCAATCAAAATTGATAGAATTTTTATTAATTCTCTCATAAAACTCTCAATCAAAATAACAATATATATTTCTTATCTTTGCTTAAGTGATTTATTTTCTATCCTCAACTCCCAACAAGAGCTTTAGAGAATGCTTTTTGATATTAAGGGTTTGTTTGGGACAGCTCTGGCGGATTGAAAAGCTGCTGTCCGGATAGAGCTGTTTTAAAAGAGCTCTCTGGGGAACAGTTTTGAAAAGCTGCAGAGTGTTTGAGTGTTCTGTGCAGAAGTGCGCTTTGAAGAGCGATTTTCTAAAGAGAGACATGAAATAGTCCGAGCTAACCTTTTAAGAGCTTTTGCTTCACCGAAATGTTTTGCGTAAGCCGAATGACTTTTCTTACCATTATCTGCTCTTCTTGATTTACAGTATACACAGGTTTCTTGCTGACAGGTGGCAGCTTCACCCAATTCCAACCATGGCCTTCCTAAGAGCACAAAGAAGAAAGTAAATCAGTATGTTATCATTATTCATTAGCTGAGGCAACACCCAAAGCAGCCAAAATGGCCCGAGAAAGGAGAAAGCAATCTCAGTAAAATATAAAGTTTATTTTGTATAATGTTCTTAAGATGTCTGTGCTATTAGACTATTGTGATGGATGTCACTATTATTTGTCAAATACATTGTATTTAGTCCAATGCACTACTAGACATAGGATAAGGCGAAGTGATCGTGTAATTGCGCACTAAGGAAACTCTAATGAAAAATTGTTAGTGATGCGTTGTTGAGGATCTAAGAATGATGCAATGCGAATGCAAGTATCCGCTGATTAATTTATAATAAATATTGAAATTAATAAAGATGCTCACAATCACTCACAATCGAGGTCAGAACAATAAAGCAGCTAATAATTTCAGCCTTTCAGGATGAATTAAGACTCAGAGCGCCACAATTAAATTCAAAGGGAATACACCCTACAAGTAGAACAATTCATGGGTAAACACCAACAAAATAACATCCAAAATTGTATATCTGTCACCAAATACATAACCAAGAGTAATAATAACTTTAATAATTTTAGCTATGAAATCACATAAGAAATAGAACTCTGGAAGACATGCATGACGGCTGATTCAGAACTGGACAGCAACTATGCAGCACAGCAGCGGTTACGTATAGATATTAGGGGCTGGCTGGGTTTGGGGAAGATTGTGAGGGCTCAGATGGGGGTGGTTGGGTAAGTGGACTGATGGGAGGGAGATGGAGATGGTGTCATGGTGCAGGAATTAAAGCATGGACAAAACCAGTGGCAGTTACTCTGCGATTGGTGTGGCGCTGCAGATCGGCAGGCAGGGAATGTTTCTGGAGCTCAGGGATGGCCTGGGCAGCAGACGGAAATGAGAGTTTTGGTGGAAAGTGAGGCTCGGTTTGGTTCCTGGAGAGGTGGGGAAGTAATGGAATGGTGGGGCTTGATGGATCTATGGGAGGGAGGGAGGAAAATGGGGAGTTTAGGTAGTGTGGGAGGGAGGGTGGTCCTTGGGAAGTTGAGTGAAGGAAGTGGACATTTTGAGCAGTTATGAGTGGGGATGGGTAGTTATAGGGTATTTATATGGAAGATAAGGTAGTTACTTGACTTTGGCACCAAAGATCTATGAAATCAGCATTGTGGGACGATTGCAAGAGCCCGAAATTTTAGTCCAAAAATCTGTGGTGACTGAAATCAGCTCCTTAAAACCATATATTTATAAACAATGTGACAACTACAAAATCAAGATCCTCTGATACATCAAGTTACAATAATATACAACAACAACACTCAAGCCTTTATCCCACCATAGTGGGGTCGGCTATATGGACTTTGTCGCCATTGCGCCCTATCCTTAATCATAGTCTCACTAATGCCTAAGTACATCATGTCTTTCCTTATAGTTTCATTCAAAGTCTTTTTTGGTCTACCCTCCCCTGTTTAACATGTCTAGTGACTAAGCTCTCACAACGCCTACGGGTGTCTCTAATGGTCTCCTATGTACATGTCCGAACCATCTTAGACGAGCTTCTCGCATCTTCTCTACAATTGGCGTCACTCCTGCCATATCCCTGATACATTCATTCCTAATTTTATCGAGTCTCGGGTGACCACACATCCACTTAAGCATTCTGTTACGCCCGGCGTCATTACCAGGTTATTCGGTTATTGGGCACGTCGACCAAAGGAGAAGGCGGAGGAAGACCGGGCTGAACCATCCGGTTCAGCCCGCCAGTATTAATATAAGGAGCACCGGGGCTGAACCGCACCGGTTCAGCCCCTATGGGGGCCGGCCGGCCCTAGGGGTTGGGTGGGCATAAATACCCAACCCCTCCTCCTTGGTTGGATATCAAAGATCATTAGCAAGGTATTCTTCCTCTCTTCTCCCTCAAACCATAACCCTATTCTCTAAGTTTCATATAGATTCCTCTAGTTCTTCCCCTTTCTCTAGATAGTTCATAACATTTGGTATCAGAGGATCTTTCCCCCAACCATGGTGGCACGCACCGAAGCTGAGAGTGCTCGCTTGGCCACCATCGAAGAGAACTACGTTGGGTTATCGGACACGGTGGCGGCGCTCGAAGAACAAGTGAAATCCTCCCAAAAAAATCTAGAGGATCGCTTGGAAGCGCGCATGGAGGAAATCAAGACCCTACTTGTGCAAAATCTGAAACGAAAAACCCACGCAGCGGAGGGATCCGAAGCCGAAGCATCCTACTATCCTCCGACGCAGAACGACACGGGAATCGGAAGTGGAACGCAGCAGGGGGCCGGATCTGGGTCTACAGGAGGCGGCCTCCCTGTATCGCGATCGGCGGAAGCCGATTGTACGCAAATCGGCGCTTACGCCTTCCGCACGAGCGGATCGGCGCAGGAGTGGCGCGGGGCCCCTGGAGCGACCACCGGCGGTTCGATGGAGGCCGGCTACCGCCGGCCAGGTGGCTGGAGGCCGCCGGAAGGGCCAGCGGCACCGACGGGGCCGTTCGGCGCCCAGTCCGCCTGGAATGGACCCGGATTGCAACCGGGTCCCTCGTGGCGGGGTCCAGGGCAGGGAGCAGCCCCTTTTCGACCTACTGGAGCGAATGCGGTCCCAATCGGGGGTGTGGCGGGCATCCTACCGCTACCACCGCCATATGGAGGACCGGCGGACTATGGAAATGGCAACCATGGGGTGGAGGGCAACAAGGAGGCTACGGTCTGGACCGGGGACGGCCCGGGCCCGCAGTGGCTCCAGCGCAACCTTACCAACCAGCACATGCAGAACCACGGCCGTACATGCAACCCAAACTGACACGTATGAACTTCCCTGAGTTCAAAGGCGGCGACGCCTTAGAGTGGATCCAGAAGGCTGAACTTTTCTTCAAGTACCAAGAGATTCCGGAAGGGCAGTGGGTCCAGTTGGCGTCTTTTCACCTGGAAGATGACGCTTTCCAGTGGACAAAGTGGTTTCTGAGGGGACGCAACTACGCATCCTGGGAGGAATTTGTGGAGTCCTTCTCGGCTCGCTTCGGACCTCTGGAGTACGAAGACGTAGAGGCTATGTTACAGAAGCTGCGACAAAAAGGATCAGTCACAGAGTACCGGACAGAGTTCGAACGGCTGGCCAACTGGGTCAATTGGGAGGAGAGTACGATGCTGAGCTATTTCATATCCGGATTGACGGACCATTTGAGAGACGAGGTCCACGCCTACATGCCACGCAGTTTGAGTCATGCCATCAGCCTGGCCAGGATACAGGAGAAGCGGTACAATCGGCAGAGGACTCGGACGACAGGTCGGGCACCTACGGTTGCAAATGTACCCAAGCAGGAACCACCTACCGGGGGCCGTCCCACTGTGACGAGGTTGACGTGGCAGGAGCTTCAGGCCAGAAAGGACAAGGGGTTATGCTTCAACTGCGATGAGAAGTACACCCGCGGGCACGCTTGCCAGAAGCTCCAGGTATTCATGCTGCAGGAGGAAGCAGAAGATGTTACTCGCACTGCAGAGGAGGGAGAGTTGGTTTTTGACGACTTTGGAGTATCCATCCAGGCCCTGGAGGGGGGCACCCCATCTCCGACCTTACACCTAGCTGGGAGGGTCGGCAGGGAGACGGTGACGATCTTGATGGACAGCGGGAGCACTCACAACTTCATCCAACCCGGTGTGGCCCAGAAGACGGGGGGGGGGGGGGGGGGGGGGGGGGGGGGGGTCATAGATCGCAGCGCAGCTTTCCACGCCAGGGTAGCGGATGGACGTACACTGCAGTGCGAGGGAGTGATGACATGGGTGGACCTCCAGATACAGGGGTACACAGAGCATATTGATGTTTACTTATTGCCAATCCGGGGTTCTGACATGGTGTTGGGCGCACCGTGGCTGCAGCAACTTCGGCGGGTGACCTTCGATTGGGTCCAGATGACTATGAAGTTCAGCCAGCACGGGAAGGGGTACTGCTTGGAAGGCCTCACGTTGTCTAAGGTAAAGAAGATCTCACCCCACAGCGTGGAACGACTAGGGGCACCGGATAGTACGATGCCCATCGTTACGGCGAGTAGAGCGGAGCCTACAGCTCCAACAGGGGTCTCGTCTCAGATGCAAGCCAGAGCCGACTTGTTCCAAGAGCCGCACGCTCTCCGTCGCCAGCTTGAGGACAAGCTGGTCCTTGATGGGGGAGGGAATGTTACGCCCGGCGTCATTACCAGGTTATTCGGTTATTGGGCACGTCGACCAAAAGAGAAGGCGGAGGAAGACCGGGCTGAACCATCCGGTTCAGCCCGCCAGTATTAATATAAGGAGCACCGGGGCTGAACCGCACCGGTTCAGCCCCTATGGGGGCCGGCCGGCCCTAGGGGTTGGGTGGGCATAAATACCCAACCCCTCCTCCTTGGTTGGATATCAAAGATCATTAGCAATGTATTCTTCCTCTCTTCTCCCTCAAACCCTAACCCCATTCTCTAAGTTTCCTATAGATTCCTCTAGTTCTTCCCATTTCTCTAGATAGTTCATAACACATTCTCATCTCCGCAACTCCCATTTTTTGCTCATGTACATCATTCACTGCCCAACACTCAGAACCGTAGAGCATTGCTGACCTAATTGCAGCATGGTAAAACTTGCCTTTAAGTTTTAATGGTACTTTACGGTCACATAAGATCCCAGACGCGCCTCTCCACTTCAACCAACCTGCTAGGATTATATGTATCACATCTTTATCTACACCTTCATCCTTTTGAATTATCGATCCCAGATATTTAAAGCAATCAGTGAGGGAAATAAATATCTTGGTCACCCAATTTAATGACGGAGTCATCCGACCTTCTTGCACTACTAAATTTAAGCTCTATATACTCCGTCTTTGTCCTGCTCAACCTGAAACCCTTCTTTTCTAAAGTGTCTCGCCAAGATTCAAGTTTCGCGTTTACACCTCGCGCGTCTCATCGACCAAAACAATATCATCTACAAAAAATAAACAGCAAGGTATTGCTTGTTGGATATGTCCGGTGAGTTCATCTAAGATAAGGGTAAAGAGATGAGGGCTTAAAGCTGACCCTTGATGTAAGCCAACAATAATAGGGAATTCATGTGTTAATCCTCCGGATTGGAGTTACAATAATATATGAAATAAAATACAAAAAAAAAACTAATAAAAATATACCCTCGTTGCTTTGAATACAACTACGGGATTGGATCATCTATACAATGATATTTTCTCCACCTCCTGAATATTGACTCATGCGGACTCCGGTAAGTGCTGGTCTTCCCACGATCCATGATCTCATCACTTCTACTAGAATTCCTATATTCCAATATTTTAATCTGATATATATATATATATATATAAAGAAGTTTTCTTTCCGGGAAGCAATATATAGATATGATTATATACTATTCAACATAGTCGAAATAATGAATTAGATTATCACCAAATATGTGATTACCTATTTAACATAACGCACATGCATTGTTTTGTTGTTGATACCATTATTTTAAGGTTATAAAGTTATAGCATGAAATATTTGCACTTGATTGCAGTCCCTAACTTGGAAGCTTCGAATAATAAGGTAGGTGGCGGATAATTATTTTATGCATGCCAAAATTGGCAACAGTTACTTGTTTAATTACTTTTCTTTATATTCCTTCGTGCTTTACATATATATGTTGCTTGGATTTATTAATAGTTAGCCAATGATTGCATGTTTACTTTTTTATGTGATCTGTTTTCATGTTCGTAGGACTTATACATGTGGATAGAGAATATTGGGAAAAATATGAGAGAATATGGAACTAAAAATTACAAAGATAGCATGTACTAAAGAGGAATAAAGCATATCCATTGATTAGATGAATTTTCTTCTCTCTGGTTACTCTGTACTATGGGGTGGCACTTCAAGTGGACTTTAAGGCCCCTAGGGCATTAAAGACCACGGGTAGCGTGGGAAAATTCTAGAGGTTGCCTGGAAAAGCCCCTCGTGGTTCTGGGATCCATAGGTAGCATGGATTTCACAGTGGGAGCAGATAAATTCATAAAGATTAAGAGGGAGATAAGAGTAGAGCAAATTATGAAATATGAAAATAAAAGAAGAAAATGAAACTCCTTCCTGTTGGTCAAGTTTTATTATGGGTGTGGAAAGGAAGAGAGGGCGACGCAGGGTAGCTTCTGATGGGGGCTATGCAATCTAATGGAGACAACTATATGCGCTAGACACTAAGCCGGCGATACTAAGTTTCAATAATTGAAAATTATAAATGATATAACACGATAGTCACAAGGTTTCAAGTAAGAGAACAAATAATTTCATACACTTGCAAGAGAACTAGAAAACAAATACTTGACCAAACAAAACCCAGCAAGTCGCGGGATAATATTGACACAAAAATTACAAACAAAAATCTTAAAGAAAATATTGAATTAACACACAATTCAACAAGAGAAATTACAACCAAACAAGAAACTCACAATGACTGTGAGGTAGAAGGCCCGGGGGATGTGTATTGAGTGGACGGTGTCCGGAGAAACAGAGGTAGACTGCATTTAGACACTCGGGAAGGTGTTGGACAACTGGATGAGACTGTCCCAGGGCTGAATTGCTATTTCAGGGTACTGATTGGTGAAGACTGGGTTGGAAGAGGACTGGAGGTGTTTGGGAGTGGCTAGGGATGTCGGTAGGGGTGCTGGAGTTTAGGCCTGGACAAATTCCTGGACTGCAGCAGGGAAATGATGGAGTTGGCGGCAGTTTGGGGCTTCCTGGAGATGGAGGGAGTGCTTGACTAGGAGCAGGGAGGGGGAGGGGGCTTGCTAATTAACTGAGGGTTTAATTTGTGTGAGGAAGGAGGGAGAGAAGTAATTACCAGGGATGCGTGCAGGTTTAGGGAAGAATGTGATTAAGGGGGCAGTTAAGGGAAGAATGTGATTAAGGGGGGCGGTTAAGGGAACTGTTGATGGATGAAGGTGGGGAAATGGGAAAGGGTGACCAGCTGTATGGTTTTAGTGGTCATTAATAATAGTTGAAACTTGGCGGAGGAGATGATATTGGCTTATGGGTAGTTATAGGTTGATTAATGGTTGATTATTGGTAGTTATGTGTTAGTGGGATGATTGGTTGGGGAAGTTATGAGAAGTGGTGGTTAGTGGTGTCGGCCTAGTGGTGGTTGGCGACTTGGGTGGTGGTGGTGATGGTGGCTGTAGATGGCAGCCAGAGGTGGAGGGAAATTGCTAGAGTTAGGGGTAAGGGAGGGGGATGACCGGAAAATTGGTGGGAGGAGTTTGGCTTGGCTGGCCAAGGTGGGGGAGGGAGGGAGATGTCGATTCCAAGCTTCACACTTGGACTTTCTGGCTTGGGCACTGGGTGATCAAAAGGGGAGAATTTTCACTCAACTTTCAATGCCTCTGAAATGAGCATTCTACCTCTATATATAGATTATGGAGGGGGCACAAATGATTATGATTCTCCGATCATGACGAACTCTAAAGTCTAAAACATAAAAAAACAAAATAAGAAAAATACATTAAAAAACTAAAATGTCTAGATCATTGATGCACTCGAGATAAATGATCTCAATCGTCACTATCAGTTCCTTGGTCCACACATGTTGACCCAGAGGAACTATGAATTGGCCTACACTCTATGAATTGGCCTACACCAACAAGGGGATGAAGGATAAAACAGAAAGGAGCGTTGGAAGAAAGGGAAGTGATAATATGACATCAAAGTATGAGCATGATCTTAGGATATGATTATAGTACTAGTGAAATGTTGAGCTTATTCCGAGTTCATGTTCATAAACATTCTTGCCTCACAACAAAATTATTAAAGGCTCAAGACGTAAAAGGGTTTTGGATCCTACGCCCAAGACGCAAACGCATGTCTGACAAAGGCAAGACACAGTCACATCTTATATTAAATAATAATTATCAAACATCAATTCATCATTTCAATCTAATTCTTCATACATTCTACTCATCAACGATTCATTACTACCATTTATATCTCTTAAGAAATTGGATCAATGAGGTCACTTGCATAATAACAAAGTCATACTACTTGATTATATTTCACAAACACTAAAATATTCAAATGTTGTTGAACTATGACATAATTTCTTTTTTCTCTTAAAAAAAGCTTTACAACAAAAACATCACTCAGACGTGTCTTTTAAGTTCCAAAGGGGCGTGTCAATAAGGTGCATATAGTCTAGTAAGCCTTGAGCCTTATGCTCGCATTTAATAGCATAGCCTCACATCCTTCGTTCTCATCTTGTTAATTCGCTTTTCGGGCAGTGAGTGTGACAATAGCAATGTTATCAATCTTCCATTCTGAAATTGACATTGGATAATATTCCTTTCGGTTTTTGATGCTCGGTCTTTATCATTACAAAGTGACACTCTTCTTTATCACATGCCATCAAAATAGACTATTGAATTCCTTATACATCTTGCAACTTCCTGGATAGACAGTTTAGTAAGAATTTTCGGCTTAAAAGAGAATGACTCTTCTAGAATTGTTTGCATTAGGGATGCAAACTATCCCCTTGTATCTCAATGGCTCATCAATATCAATCTAAGTCTCACTCTAGATGGCTTTAATCATGTCAATAATTTTGCAAATCGAGTGCCCAAATGAAGAGCTTCTCTGATGTAGACTGCCTGAGTTAAATTATATCAACAAATGTGACACTAAGATCAATCTTTCATCTTAAGTTTTGAAAACAGAAATTTCAAGCTTGCTCAAGTATTCAACTCTGAGTAGAGTCAACATCTGATCAGAAATTTTAAACGCTTTATTGCTCAACACGTTGGTGACCACATTTGTTATCTGTGTGATACCATAAGCCTAAATTATAGTGGTCAATCAATTCCAGCTACCTTCTCATTCATAGTTTGAGCTCTTTAAGATATATATTTCAGGCCGAGACTAATGGACATATTATCATGGGAAGAAGAGCCCAGAGTAGTGGATCATGGGTGATGAATCTAAACCGGTCACCTAAATGCCACACAAAAAAAGACTTGGAGCCATAAACAATGCTTTGGTCCAAATAGTGGCCACTATGCTGAAGGCCATCACTGTGGAATTGCCTCAACCTACACCTGCGACATAAAATGTTTCAAGGTATATGTACGCACTTTTTGAAGTGAGATGCACACGTCAAAGGACTAGAGATTCCTCACGCATCAACACATACGGTCTTAAAATTTTCCTCCTAAGTAACCCATTCACACAGAAGCTGGGGAATACTCAGAGAGAGGTTAAAGAGAACACTCAAGAATGCCTTTAAACACTATATTTGAACTCTGGGGCTAGGTTACAACTTCATTGTTCTTATTTATTACAAACTAGAGAGGCCCTTGCCCTTTTATTAGTCCCATTAATCCAGTGACGCTAACATGTCTGAGATTGATGATTGGTCAAAGATTTACTAATATGTTTAGAGAGTGGTTTGAACTACTGACTAAGAGAAGAAAATTGCATGACGAGTTTATGAGCTTTGTTCATGGTGATTGTACTATGATAAGACAGAAGTTGAGTTCACTCTAGTATCCAAACATGCAATCACCCTAATTGTGGATCCTGAGATAACTTCCTAAACAAACTGATTGATCAAATTTATGATCGTTGATTTCTTGAGCTTATAGAAAGAGTGCATCGAGGTCAATGCATAGAATGTTCAAAGATGCCAGAAGAACAAGTGCAGTAAAGGTGAGCGGTGTCAGCGGATTTCGCGTCGGAAGGGGTTGTGTGTGCTGCGAAAAAGGCCGGGACGGCTTCTGAGATAGATCCTGAGCGGAGCCAAGTTGAGACGGAGGCCCCGATGCGTGATTGATGTTTTCGGTGCTACACACAATACACGAGCTCTCGAGTGGTTCAGTGAGTGGCAGTGTTGGGTCCTGATCCAGTTGAGGTGTCGACTGAAGGGCATTGGGTCCGGATCAAGTAAAGGAGGGGGCGCTGGCGGGGGCTGATGGAAGAGGGTCTGTTACCAAGTTGATATATGCTTCCGATTGCGAGTAGGTGTGCGGTCGTGAGAGGGAGAAGTCTCGGAGAGAATCTTCTCGACCCTTTCTTGACTAGCCTTCTCAATGGTGGAGGATACAATGAGAGCCGAGCTCGACCAAGAGAGGGGAATAGGAAGAGGGGAACCTTGCTCTACCTTAATCCTAATTTAAGAGGCTGAGAAAGAGAGGAGACTAAGATAAACTAAGAAATAATTTTATCTACGCCATATAATACCCACTTGCTCGCCTATATATAATGAGAGGGGAATGTTCCCAAAACATTATATTTATGCCCCTCACTCGGGCTACAAAATGCGTGAGAAAACATGATAGCGCAAGAAATATAATAAGACTATGCGAGAATTACAGATATAAGCGTTCGTAGTCACGCATCGTCACTTCATTTGTGGGCCCATAACACAAATGTCCGCAATTAATAATTAAGTTGTAAAGTTTTTGCAAACAATCACACTAGATTAAGAACAATTAGAAAGAACAAACAAGCTTAGATTCACTCTTCATTTGGAGTGCTATAAATTAAATGCGCAATTAGATTGAGTTCTGCAAATAAACGAGTAATCACATAACAAAATAACTATAGATCAAGAACATCCATAATCATACAAATATTCGAGTTTGTACAGCGATAAAGGAAAAAAAATATCAAAATAATGAACTCAAAAGCATAGGGAGACATAGATGGAGGAGAAGAGGATCTAGTGGTCGTGGAGATGTATTGTGGTTGTTTGGAGGAGTAACATAGCAGCAAGGGTCTGATCAGGGGTTGATTAGGGCAATGAGAGGATTGGAATAGAGATTTGTAGGGATAAGATGGATTGGGGGTGTAAGGATAAGGGATGGTTGAGCGGGCTGGAGAATGTTCGGACAGGGAAGAGGAGGGAGCACGGGGTATCTGTCAGGGTTAGGGAAGGCAAGATGGGTTCGGTTGGGTAGGATTTGGGCTGGGTTTTGAGGGGAAGTGCAGGGATGGGGATTTGAAGGGTCGTCGATTGCTGTGTGGGTTGTTTAGGTAGTCGGCTGAGGTTGAATGGAAGGGAGATGGGGCAGAAACAATGAAAATATAATAAAAACATGAGGGTATGATATTACCCTCTTTTGAAAGGGGGTAGGGACGGGATACGAAACGATACAGGAAACCTTGGTTTTCAAAAAACCTAGGAAACGGGATACGTTTTGGAAAATTTATATTACTTAAATATAAGTACAAATTAATACGAAGGCATGTATGACATTCACGTATTCTTTATTTTTTTCATCATTGTATTTCACATATCATATATTAAATGAAGGTAAAGTTTATGTGCTACCAAAACCTATCATATCCTAAATTGGGGTCATGCATAAAAGTATGTAATCAATTGAATCACACCACTTATCATTCAACATTTTTTCTTTCACATGTCTTTTTTTATGTCACCCTCGCAAAACACATAATTTTTGGGCATTTTCGAGTATGCTCAGGTGTATTCGGTAGTATCCAAATTTTTTTAATCTAAATTTTACAAAAAGTTTCTAAGAGTTTCGGGGACAGGTTTCCGAGAGTTTCGGGGACAGGTTTCCGAGAGTTTCGGGGACAGGTTTCCGAGAGTTTCTGAGAGTTTCCTGACTCCGAAATATTTCAGATACGATACAAAAGATCGTTGTGACTATTTGTGCTTCATAGATATTACATAGAAGTCGGCACCTAGGTTTGTGGAGTCAGCATTGTGGATGCGTGGCGAATCAAGGATGAAGTTTCCAAAATTTGTGATGATGAAGAACCAATCCCCTTATGCTTGTTCAAATAGGCTAAACGTTCTAGGGCAACCACCGCGAATGGCACAGATTGCCTGATCAAGACGGTTGTTGAAACTCACAAAATAAAAATTCTAAAAATAAACAAAAATACATAGAAATGTGGAAATGTCACTCCGAACGCAACTGAGGACTCAGAATGTCTATCAGGTGATGTCAAATATGATAGTCAACAAATCGCCCTCATATAGGCCCAGAACTCGTGCTCCAAAAGTCTAGGTGATCCTTATCAATTTGTAGACATGGTTAGGTATAGTCTATATCCAGATAGACTTCCATGAATATTGTTTCAACCAGCTCAAGTGCTTGCATTTTTGAAGACTTGTTGAAGTAATAAAATTAATGGCACCAGACTTAAAATCCTAATTAGCTGCTATACATAATATGTGCCCAAAATGTCTTAAACCAAGATAAACATAGAAACCAAGAGTTTAGGACCCAAATGATAGTATAACTTAGTCAAAATATGATGCAATCTGGGATGGACTTATTCCCAATCATTTTGTAACCATTGACGGTCAAAAGAAGACCACAAGAATATATGTACACAGGCAAAGAAAAAAAACAAGTTTACTAGGATCCGAGGAGTCACATAATGATCTTATTGATGAATGTTGTTAAAATGATGATCGAAGACGTTTGAAGAAAAAGCGGCGAAGGATAAGAACATCAAGTACGAGAGCAACAACAACATAAAGAAGAGAAATGGTCAGAGAATGGGAGGTAGAGGATAGGGGTGCAACTCGGGTCGGTTCTTCTCAAAACCAGGAATCGAACCATATAAGTTCGGTTCCAAATTTTTGAAACTGGAACCGATCCATGTACCCAGGGTTCGGAACCAGATCCAAACCGCGAAGCTCGGTTCGGTTATAGTTCGGTCATCGCCTTATTAAAAAATTTCACATATGTCAATATTGGCATTGCCAACCATTTAATATAATTTAACTATATAAGGGTTGTTGAAGGAATCTGTACAAAGGCCGTGCGGTTACCCTTGTGTAACCGCCCGGTGTTGCTACAATGTAAAAGTTGGGCGGTTACCCTTGTGTAACCGTACGGTGTAAAGGGTCGAGCGGTTACCCTTGTGTAACAGCACAGTGTAATGGGTTATGGGTTGGGCGGTTACTCTTGTGTAACCACCCGGTGTTGCTTCCTGTTGTAGTCAGGGCGGTTACTTGTACCGTAACCGCCTGATGTATTTAGTCTCACATCGTCATTTGTACATTCTCTCACCTCCTCTATTCAATATAAAGAGGAGTGCACTCGTCTAATAAGTAGATTTCTGGACAATAAAAATATTTATTTGTATTTGTATTTTGGGTTTCTACATGGTATCAGAGTTACATTCGGGCCTGCAGATAGCTTCTTGAAACCGCCCAATCTACCCTGCGCAGATATCTCTACTGAGACTGCCCAGACTCCTCTCTTGGGTGAACTCCGTGCAGACTACACCTGCAAGACTACCCAAACTTCTCCTTGAGTGTCCTTCCTTGTGGCCGCCCCAACCTCCCTTGCGGGAAAAACTCCGCGCGGATTCCACTTGCAAGCCCGCCCAATCGTCTCATTGCGTGCTCTTCTTTGTGGCGCCCCACCCTTCCTTGCGGAACTTTCTTTGTGACTAGTTCGGGCGGCCTCTCTATTGCAACCACCCGGACACCTCGTTGTGACTAGTCTGCACAACCTCCATATTGCGACCACTTGAACTCCTCTCTCCCCTTACATTGGGCGGTCACTCTTCTCGTCCCTGCGGTTATCTTGTCATCGGTCTGTCATGAGCACCCCCGCGGCCTCTTCTCTTGCCCCGGCTTACCCCCCCCCCCCCTGAAGTGTGGGATGAACTCAGGGTTACTACTATCTCCCTCAATGGGAAGAAGAATTTTGCTGAATGGGAGCACTCGATGCGCCGTGTCCTTCAAACCAAAGGGCTGCTTCATCATATTACCCACGTCCTACTCCCACCAAACCTACGGAACAATGGCTCTGTGATGATGGTCAGGTTCAGTCATGGCTTCTCAATTCTATGGAGGCTGAACCATACCGAATGACCATGTACCATGAGAATACCAAAGCCATGTGGACGAGCTTCAGTCCCGTTACTCTGGCCAGGACAGTCTCCAACATCTCTTTGATATTATTACTCAGCTTCAGGCGGTTGACCCAGGTGTGACTGGTGACCTGACCTATTTTGTTGCCACCTTCAAGACCCTTGTTGAGGCATGGCTTGGGAACCAACCTTCTCCTTGGATTTTGCTGTTCAGCGCGCGTAGAAGGAGGTTATGGACATTGCTCTCATGATGGCGGAACTTCCTCCCCATCTTCACAGTGTTCGGGCGACCATCCTCTCCTCTCCCACTGCTTCGTCTCTTTCCGACGTGTGCTCCATGATCCTTAAAGTCACTCTGCCTTTTGAAGCTGTGATGTCTCCCTCTCCTGCCCTTCTGCACCACTCCCCAGCTATGTGCCCTCCTCCTGGGTTTCGGGGTGATCGTAATGGTTCTCGCGGCGGTTGACATGATGATCGCAATCGCTCCTCTCGGCCGGACAATCATATGTGTACTTATTGTGGCTGCCCACATCATATTGAGGTCACCTGCTTCAAGAAACATGGGTTTCCACCGCCGACATCCAATATGTGGCCTCATGCTTCTCCAACAGTGGATGTTCCCTCCTCTCGCTCTGACGTTGACATCTTGCGCGAGGAACTTTAGCAACTTCGAGGGATGCTTACTCGGGCCTCCGACTTTGCCGCCTCTACTTCTAACGAAGGTATAGCTTGTTTTTCCCACAGTCCGGTGTGGATAGTGGACTCTGAGGCTACCAGCCACATCACCCGCACAAACCTTCTCGGTATTCAAATACCTCTTCTCTGAAGTTTATCACGGTGGCAAATGGCGATACCATCCCGGTCTACGGTTCTGGAGATGTGCCTCTCGCTCCATCTCTACTTCTCCGCTCTGTCCTTCATATTCCTATCTCTCAATTTAATCTTCTCTTTGTCAGTCGTTTAACTCAGTACCTTGATTGCTCACTCACATTTTCTCCATCTTCTTTTGTGATGCAGGATCGACGGACTCAGAATCATTGGCAGGGGGCGACTCTCTAACGGCCTATACACTCTGGATCTTCTAATCTCGTTTCTCTCCTCCAGCACCTCCACTGACTGGCACCAGCATCTTGGACATGCTCCTCTATCTATTCTCAAGCGCACTCTTCCAGATTTTGTCTTCTTTTGATTTTCAATGTGAATCATGTATTTACCGGAAATAACATCGATCCACTTTTTTTCCTCATTACACTCAGAGCATTGTTCCTATTGATTTAGTGCATTCAGATATTTGGGACCCCTACAAAGTGACAAGTGTCTCTGGTTATCGTTATTTTATTACTTTTGTTGATGATCATTCTCGAATGACGTGGTTGTATATGATGCGCAATCGCTTTGAGTTGCTGCTGATCTTACACTCTTTTCTCGCCGAGACTAAAACCCAGTTCCCGCGCTCCCTTAAAATTCTTCGAACTGATAATGCTCACAAATATACCACTCATAGTTTTCAGGACACTTGTAACACCTTGGGCATTATCCACCAAACCTAATGTTCCAATACGCCGCTACTGAATGGTGTGGCCGAGCTAAAAAATCGCCACCTCCTCAAAGTTGTCAGGTCCCTTATGTTCCAAATGCAGGTTCCTACTGTTTATTGGTATTTCCATGGGTCCACTATCTGCTACCTCATTAATCATTTGCCCTCTTCTGTCCTGAATTTTGCCATACCGTTTTCAATCCACTTCTTCAACACCTCTCTATTTACCCTGGCACCTCGTGTCTTCAGCTGTGTATGCTTTGTTCATCTTGGCCCTCCCATAGATAAGTTATCAACCTGTGCGACCAAGTATATGTTTGTTGGTTATTCTCATACCCAGAAGATCTACATATGTTACTCTCCACCTCTTCGGAAACTTTTCACCACCGTCGATGTCACATTCCTAGAAAATCAAACGTTCCACCAATCTGAACCTCCTACCATCTCCTCTCCAGGCCTTCCACGTCCTCACGTGCCTACCTTCACTGATTCTCCTCCTCTGCTACCTGCTCCTCCGGTTGTGGCCCACATATCGTTACCTCCCCCTTTTCGTTTCTACACGCGTCGACGTCCTCGGTCTGATGCCCTATGGGAGTTGCCCTTGCCTACTGATTCTTCGCAGGCTGCTGATCAGGCACCAACCTCAACCACTCGCCCTCTTTCAAATTATGTCTCTTTGTATCGCTTATCGTCGGCGCTTCACAAGTTTGGGACCTCTCTGTTATGTATTTCCACCACTTCTCCACAGAAGGCTCTCCAGCATCCGGGGTGGAGCGCCGCCATGGATGAGGTGACTGCCCTCTGGGCTAATCACACTTGGGACCTTGTCCCTCTTCCTTCCGGCCAGACCTGTGTTGGATGTAAGTGAGTCTTCATTGTAAAGCATGGTCCTGATGGGGCAGTTGAACGTCTGAAAGCTCGACTTCTGGCTCGTGGTTTAACTCAGCAACATGACCTCGACTACGAAGACAATTTCTCACTTGTCGCAAAGTTGAACACTATCAGGGTCCTGATCTCCTTTGTTGTTCATCGGCCAACGCCGTCACATCAACTCGACATCAAAAATGCATTCTTGAATGACGACCTCGTTGAGACTGTCTACATGCAACAATCTCCTAGTATGAGACCCCGGGGGAGTCTCTTGTATGCCACCTCAAGAAAACTCTCTATGGTCTCAAACAGTCTCCTCGGGCCAGGTTTGATAAGTTCAGGTTTGTTCGCGATGTTGGCTTCACTAGAAGCTCGACTGATTTTTCCCTATTCACTCGTCACCGCCCAACATGCATAGTGATTCTTTTAGTGTATGTTGATGATATTCTCAGCATAGACGATGATCTCAATGGTATAACTATAATCAAGAAACACCCGACGCCCACATTTCAGACTAAGGATTTGGGGTCTCTCCGATATTTTCTTGGCATCAAGGTGTCTCGTCGACCTGATGGTCTCAACTTACTTCATGACGTCTTAACTTACTTCATGACGTCGGCTACTATGGATGCAAGCCCACTGATACTCTTATGGATGTCAACCATAAGCTCTGCGCTCGTGCATCTGATTCTGATCTACTCCTTCATGCCCCGGAGTATTATCGTCGTCTTGTGGGACAGTGGGAAGCTTATTTATCTTATAGTCACGAGACCTGATATATCTTTTGTCGTCGGGGTGGTCAGTCACTTTATGCATGCTCTACGAATCTCCCATCTCCAGGATGTTGAGCGCATCCTACGGTATTTGAAGACTGCTCTGGGACAGAGGCTTGTGTATAAGCCTCCTTCCTCTTTATCATTTGTTGCCTACTCTGATGCTGACTATGTCGGTTCTCTTGATGATCGTCGATCCACAAGTGGGTACTGCACATACGTTGGTGGACACCTTGTCACTTGGCGAAGCAAGAAGTAAATTGTGGTTGTCCGATCATCTGCGAAAGCTGAGTATCGATCAATTGCTTCTGTCGTTTCAGAACTCGCATGGTTAGAGAGTCTTCTGAGCGATCTGGGTGTGAAACTCCCCTCTCCGACCACTCTCTTCTGTGATAGTCAAGCTGCTATTCATATTGCCAAAAACCCTGTATTCTATGAACGCACCAAACACATCGAGGTCGATTGTCATTTTATTCGGGAAAAGGTTCAACTTAAAAATTAGACCTGAGACATGCGCCTGTTGCTTGGTAAGTTACTGATATCCTCACTAAGGTCTGACCTCGATCATTATATCATCGCTTTCTGTCCAAGTTTGCCTCCGACGATTTGTATGCTCCAGCTTGCGAGGAGTGTTGAAGGAATTTGTATAAAGGTCAGGCGGTTACCCTTGTGTAGCCGCCTGTGTTGCTTCCTGTTGTAGTCCGGGCGGTT
Organism: Dactylorhiza incarnata; assembly: GCA_033032865.1. Lineage (NCBI taxonomy): Eukaryota > Viridiplantae > Streptophyta > Magnoliopsida > Asparagales > Orchidaceae > Dactylorhiza > Dactylorhiza incarnata. The sequence goes on along the minus strand of JAWHQI010000055.1, from coordinate 581,209 downwards.
ACATGTATTATAACCACCCGATGTATTTAGTCTCGCATCGTCATTTGTACATTCTCTCACCTCTTCTATTCTATAGAAAGAGGGGTGCACTCGTGTAATAAGTATGTTGCTGAGAAATCTCGGTTGGGCCGACAAATTCAAGATTGCAGTTGGGGTTGCAGACTCTAGATTATATGCTAATTTCAATTCCTGTACAACTGAATTCTTGCCTACATCCTAATAACAGAATTACCAATTCCAATTCATGTGATTGAATTCTTGACTGCAGCAGAACAACAGAATTGGAATTACCTAAATTCCAATCCATACAGGAATTGGAATTGAGTCAATTCCAATTTCTATCTCTTAATTCCTTCCAAACGAGCGGAGCCAAATAGAAATGTAAAAGAATAAGTCAATAACATTGCAGTTTGCACCTTAAACATAAGCGGTGAAAAAATAGTATCTGCAAATGTGAAATTTAGGGGCACGCAAAAATAACATCTGAAATACTATTTTTATATAATAGATATAAGCAAGAGTTCAATAATAAATCACGCAGATTTTTCGACCTAAATCATCGCTTCATTAGTTAATTTTAAGAGTAATTATAAGTACAAATCAATTTTGGTCATGTGCAAATCATAATTATATGCAAACCAATAAATTTTAAGTGCAGACCAACTTTTTAGGTGCAAACCAACTTTTTAGGTGCAGACCATTAAAAAAACCTTGAGAGTTGTGATGGTTCTATGTAAACATTATCTTCCTCACGACATAGAGAAACATATATCAATAGATCCCCTGTCTCTGTTACATAAATCCCCTTCCACTTCCCTAATCCCGTCATTACTCCCCTCCATGCAAACCTTCAGAAGAAAACACAACTTGCCTGAATATTCTCAAGCATGGATTGCCCGAGATTCTTGAGGGTTTCCATCATTTTCGTGTCCGCAACTTCTATCTTCGCACTATCATTACTTGAGTTTTGGTCAGAAGGCAAACTGTTACCCTCACGTATTTTTCGGAGAGCCACTATTCATTGGAACCATCGGAGCGCGCATTTGGAAACCGTCGTGATTATTTCTTGTAATTACCATGTATTAATTATTTAATATTAATTAGATTAATTAATTACTTCAATGTTTGTGTATTTCCTAGAATGGTTACCCTCGCTCATCTATATAAGGGGGAGGGGTTTAGGTGTTTAGGGATCTTGAATGTTTTAGGTTTTAGGGCTCCATTTGGAGAGAAGGATCTTAGAGGACCAAGCCTCCTTGATCTTGGTCGGAGCTTGCTCCGTATGGTATTGTGTGCTACCTTCAATTAATGCAATCTAGATTTCACGTCGTAACAATGGTCTGACCTGCCGCCCCCATACGCTTGTTCCAAGCCGTCGGGATTCCGTCCACTTTCCCTGCTCGTCTCACCGAGCCAGCTATGCAGCCATCGACACCGTTCACCTCCCGACCGCATCCAAGTCACTCCCGCACCTCTACCTCGACTGTTGCCCGCCTCGACGCAGTCGAACGCTGCCTCGATGGCCAAACTAACATCCTCACTGCCTTAGTTATTAAAGGCGCAAGGCGCACCAAGGCGCAAAGGGGTCTTGGAGCCTAGGCACAAGGCTCAAGGCGCAGGCGCGCGCCTGACGAAGGCAAGGCGCAACCACATTCATTTTAAAAAATAAGCATCAAACATCAGTTCATCTTCTTGATCAGATTTTTCATCTATTCTACTCATTAATCAATCATTACTATCATTTATAACTCATAAAAAAATAGAATTAATGTGGTTACTTGCATCATATCTAAGTCTTAACACTCGATTATGTTTCACAAACACTAAATCATGCAAAAAATATTGAGTTCTTACATTCTTTCTTTTGGGAAAAACGATTTGCAACAGAAATCGCTCCCAGACGCGCCATTTACACTCCAAAGGCGCACAAAGGCGTAAGCCTCTGAGCCTGGAGCCTTAGGCGCGCCTTTAACAACATAGCTCGCTGCCCTCCAAGGGAGTCTCCGTCGTCTCGCAGCTTGTTGGGACAACCCCTCACGAAGGTCTCGGCAGTCAACAACAATCGCTGCTCAGTCTGACACCAGCATGGTCAGCCGTTCACCACCTTCAGCGCAGCATGATGAAGACTTCGACCTTCCTCCCCCACGCCAAGGCCTCCAGGACCTTCCAGCGTCGGACTCGTCGGATCTGCTTCCTCCTCTGTTGGATCTGCTTCCCGAGCTTGACCCCCAGTCGGTTGACGAACTCCATGGACTCCTGCGCTGGTCTCGTCGACCCCTTCCCGTCATAGCGCCGACGATCTTTCCCTCCCGGCAGCGCATCATGGCCTTCCGCAATTGCAAGCGGCTCGGTAGAAACTTCCTCCTATGGTCTTCGACACCCACGCGGCCACGCCTGACACTTTGCACACCTCCTTAACACGCCACGCCTCTTTTATTGATTTGTTTTTCTTTCCTTTTCTTACACCCACAGTTGCCCCCAAACGACACCTTCTTTTACCCTCATCTTATCACATCTTCTCTATTTAAATATTTCCCAACCATCAAGGGCGGACCCAAGTGTGGGCACGCTAGGGCACGTGCCCGAGCGTAAAATCGCGGAAAGTGCATTAGGCACAGTAGTTTTCGCGATTTCCGCTAGGGCAGCGAGCGGGGCGAGCGGCGATCGGGCGATTTCCGCTAGGGCAGCGAGTGGGGCGAGCGGGGCGAGCGGCGATCGGGCGCTGGTACTGGTACGCTTCTTCTTCTTCTTCTTCAACAGATTTCTAGAGCTTGTTGCAATTCCCCTAAACAGGTTGTTTGTGGTAATTTCTATTGGTTGTTAGCAATGTTTTTCTATAATGTTTTTATGGCAGTGTTCCTTCTATTGGGTAGCAAAATTTTGGATCTATGGAAATTCCTTTTCTGTTGGTGGCTGCTATGCATTTTCTGTTGGGATTGTTTTTTTCTTAAATTTTGCTGGGGCTGCTTCTTAAGAAATCGTTAAATTGGGGCTGCTTCCTTAGAAATTGTTAAATGGGGGCTGTTATACATGATCCCAGGCTGGATTTATTTGGGCTTGCTGCATTTAGATCTATCGGAATTACTTGTTGGTTTGGGGGCTGCTCCTTGTTAATTTGGGGCTGTTGTTTATCGGGTTGGGGCTGCCTCTTTTGCTCTTGATTTGGGGGGCTGCTCCTTGTTGATTTGGGGGCTGCTCCTTGTTGATTTGGGGCTTCTCTTGTTTCCTTTTGGTCTAATGGGGGCTGCTGCTGTATTTTTATTATGAGGGGCTGCTTTTGTTTCCTTTTGATCTAATGGGGGCTGCTGCTGTAGTTTTATTATGAGGGGCTGCTTTTGTTTATTATGCTAGCTGCTATATGTTTAGCTTTGTTCCGATCCTGTTCAACAGATTTCTGATTCTAGGGACTGATGTAAATTTCCTCTGTTGAACAGATTTCTGATTTCAGAACTGGAGTGTTCTCAAGAACTGGAGTGTTCTCAAGAAAGTGGAGTGTTCTCAACACTAACTGGAGTGATCTCAAGAAAATGGAGTGTTCTCAAGAACTGGGCTTGCTGCATGTGCCAGCGGAAAGTATCTTGTTGAACTGTAAGTTTTTAGTATTTGACAAACAATTTTTAGATCTTCTATGCCTTGTTGTGTAATATTTTGTTCAATATTTTCCTTACATAAATATATCATCAAAAAAAAAATTTTCGGGGGGGCTGCCCCCGAACCCCCACATCAGGGGGCACTGCCCCCCGAACCCCCCGAATTGATAATACTTTAATTGTGCCCGTGCGACTTCGAAATCCTAGTTCCGCCGCTGCCAACCATACTCCCCCACCCTTTTTAGTTTGCCTAGCTGCCACCTATCAGCACTGCTTCAATTTAACCCCACCTTTATTTTTTTTATTTTCCCTCATTTCCCCTCCTTGTCACACGGCAGCCACAAAGTATACGTCCCTCCCATTCTTAAAGACCCCGGCAAACAATTAAAACTCGAACTTGAGGACAAGGCCAATTTTCGAGGCTGGTATAATGTTACCCTCACGTATTTGCCGGAGGAGCCACTCTTCGACGAAACCATCGGAGCACGCATTTGGAAACCGCCGTTATTATTTCTTGTAATTAACTTGTATTAATTAAATGATTAATATTAATTATTTAATATTAATTAGATTAATTAATTACTTAAATGTTTTTGTATTTCCTTGTATGGTTACTCTCCCTCATCTACATAAGGAGGAGGGGTTTAGGTGTTTAGGGATCTTGAATGTTTTAGGTTTTAGGGCTCCATTTGGAGAGAAGGATCTTGGAGGACCCAACCTCCTTGATCTTGGTCGGAGCTTGCTCCGGATGGTATCGTGTGCTCCCTTCAATTAATGCAATCTTGATTTCGCATTGTAACACAAACCTCCTAAGGATTCTCGGAAAACATTTCCATTTCCAAAGGTAGAAGATCTATGTGGCTTTGCATTTGCTCCTCCCTCTAAGCCCCCTTCAAGTGAAATTCCTTTACCAAACTTCCAAACCCACTGAAACTTGTTAGAAAATGATTTACTCTCCTTGATTTCCGGTACACCTAATACTTCAGCATCCTCACTTGGTTCTGATTTGACAGCAGAAGCATTCACTTTTACTTGGCAAGGTACGAGTTTATCGAACTCATTGTGGCATTCGTCCTCACTAATGACGTCGGCCACCGAAGCATCCACGCTGTCTTCGTTGTGGTTTCATGCCCAGAAGAGAGGCCCCCAGGGGTCGACAAAGCATAACTGAGTCTTCGCCGCTGGAGTTTGAGGCCTGCCGAAATTTGGCGAGGGTACGACGGGTTTCCGTGAAGCAGGTGGGAGAGCGGAGCTCTCTAGGTTCGACATTTGGGCTAAATCATTATTGGGTTTGCACCTAAAATTTGTTAGGATACAAGAAATTAAGCTTTTATTTTTTTTTTCAGGTTTGCACATAACAAGACACGGTCTGCACTTAACACCACTCAATTTTAATAAGTCAGTTCTTGGTTTAGTGCCAAATCGAGACACATAAGAACAGACCTGAACCGCTCGGTCCGGATCGGTTCTAGTCCGGTTCTCGGTTCTTTGGTTATTTTTGCACACCCCTAGTAGAGGAACTGTAATAGATTAAAAAAGAAGACAAAAGAAGCACACGAGTTATAAAAAAGAAAAATATAGATGTCACGACATCCAAATGTTGTCCGATTATAGATGAAATCAAGATGTCAATATAACTGGATATTACAATGCTTATCAACCAAACAGCCTCATAAATCTTATCAAGTCAACATCATTTTTACTTAACCACCATGCTAAGAGGAAAACAATGATTATGAAGATGATGGCATATCCATTTCATTAAAAAAATTAACCAAATTAACCAGGAACCAAAATACAATGATTAATTGAGATTATTTGGCATGCCTTTACAGATAGATTTCAATATAGGGAGATAAGATTAAAATTGAACCGACAATATGCTTCATATTTAACATCACAACGACTATGTTGGAATAATGACATTCCGTCCAAACATCAATTATCAAATAAAATAAGTATAATAGTACATCTTTTAGGTAAGAGTAAGAAGAGAAAGGCATGCTTACAGCATAATCCCAAGCGGGAGTATCCTTCCTCTCTGTAACATCTGTAGCTTTCTTCAGTTCTTTGATGACAGGTAAGGGCCTTGGAAAGTCACCATGTTCATCACTAGTATCCGCCCGACAGAGATCCATGTAAATAATAAAAATCAATAATAAAATGTATAAATCGCAAGAAGAGGCTAACAAAAAGAACCTTGTCCATGGTGCTGGCTCGTTATCACATCTAACAAACAGATATCTACAGACCTTGAAACCCTTCAAACAAAAAAGGTGCAAACATCAGCTTTGTAAAACAAGTATGAAATTATCAAATAAATTCAGCATAATCACAATGTAATAACGTATTAGATATTAATGTACCTGAAGTCCAACTTTTTGCCAGCATTTCTCAATTCTATAAACTCCATCATAACGGACTCCAGTTTCAGGAGCATAGGAAGAGCGTTTCTCTTTGTGGGACCTGGAAACAGTTAAAAAAAAAGCTACAACGTCATGCAACAAATATAGATCAATAATCACTTTAGAATTCCATGTTATATGAATTTATTAGTTTTCTTACATCACAGCCTAGTAACCAATAACCTTTGTTGAGTAATTAAAAAAACTCCTAAATAATCTGTTACCATGATCTTGAAATTTGCAGCGTAGTAAATTATTTAAAATAACCAAAATCTAATATCAAAATATTCAAATTAGAAGAGGATGAAAATAACTATTTATGCATGTTTTTATCATTTATTTCTCCTCAAATTTAGTTAACTATTATATAGCACCTAAAGATTTGACAAAATATCAAGTACCTCCCTTATGTTATCATTTCCTCCAATTATAGTTATTTAAAATCTGCTGAGATAGTCACACACCGATAAACTCAGGTAACATTGTGCACTTAGTATAGATCATGGAGACCTCCACCTACAATCAATTGGGTTTAAGGTTGGGTATATAGGTTCCAACATGATACTAGAACATGCTGCTTCCAATAGGTCAATCTCACATCACTCAATCAAAAAAGAAGTCAACTTGTCCGAGGAAAATGCCATGCATGTGAGGAGCATGCTAAACAATAGTCCCACATCTAGTAAAGCACGTAACATTGATATTGTGCCCCTCCACCTACAACCAGTTGATTTTAGGTTGGATACATAGTTTCTAACAAAATCAAAATGATACTTTTGGCTTGAATTTATAATGAAAAAGATACTTGATATTTTACCAAACTAAGGTCAATTAAAACTAAACAATTACATAAAGAATAGTGAAACTTAGTTATGATATATGAGAGTGTTATGGTCCCGCACGACCAGTTAGCTATGTCGTTAATTAGTGTCATCATGCTTTCAAGTTAGGTGTCTTTTATTAATCGAGTCGATGTACGAGTCCGTTGTGTTTTATCGTTTCATGTTTTTCTCTTTATTTTCGGGTATTTACTATATAACCCGTAATTCGTCGACATCAGAGTGGATAGTGAAAGTGGTCGTGACAAACAAATTGACCGATTGGAGACAACCGAAACCGACCGAAGTAGTGAGATAAGGCCCGAGGGAAGGGGACCGTAGGTCCACTTTCCCGCTTGGGTGAGTGGACCTAGTGGTCCACTCGCCCAAGGCAGGGGCGAGTGGAACAATGGTCCACTCGCCCGGGTGGTGGCGAGTGGACCATGGTCGACTCGCCCGGTGTGAGGGGCGAGTGGACCTATGGTCCACTCCCCCCGGGCATTCGGGCGAGTGGACCACGGGTTCACTCGCCCAGCCCAGGCAGTGGACCACTCGGTCCACTCCCCTAGCCCTCGACAAGGGGGGGGGGGGGGGGGGGGGGGGGGGGAGTGGGCAAATCCAAATGATACAAAACATGATACAGTTTTCCGGTCTACCACTTGAAGACCCCCAACTCCATATCAACCGCATTCCTTCACCCAGAATGTAAACCGCATTCCTATGCCGTCAATTAATACTAGACTGACCACAGATAATGTCACACAAAATAATTTTCTATTACACCCAGAAGCACAACAAGATTTCGCCATAATTTCAAAAGAGAAAATGCATGATTACCACTATTAAATTAACTCAACACAAAAATCATATCGGATACTTAAATCATAAGCCACCTAACTTGATGTCGTCAACTGAATTTGAATCGGGCAGTATTTCGACATTTTTTAAGAATTTTCGGCTTTGACTTCGAGAATCATAACTTCGGCAGCACTTCGATATCATTTAAAGCTAAAATCCTCCTCTAGACTCTTCTCAAAGCTTCCCTAAAATTTTTGCAGTGTTTCGATACATTTCCTCTCCTCACCACCTCTCTCTTTCTTGATTTCAGAGAACTGAGAAAAAATTTGAGTGATTTGAATATTCCATTTGATCCACATTTCAAACGCAATCAAAAACATCGAAATTCGAGCTCTCAAACTCCCAGAAATGCAAAAATACCAAACACACCCAAATTGACTTCTGAGAGCTGCCAGATGGCGCGCAGGTAGCGTCATGTGGCGCAGCGCCAACGCTACGGGCGTCATGTGGCGGAGCAAGCGAGCAACGGGTCGCCACATGGCAGCAACGCCCACCGCATGGCGGCTGCGCATGCTGCATGGGGCTACCACACGGCAAGCGGCTTACCTGTGAGCGACACCATCTCGTCTCGGCTGTCAGGCTCCTCTGTGGTTTTTTAAGGGCTTGATTCCAAAGTTGACCTCAGATTTTCCAAATTCTCAATGATTTATCTCGAGATCCCACTTTCTTTGCACGAGCTCCGTTTCCGTCAAACAAAGTATGATTTCCTAGGTAATTTCACGTGTTGAATCCAATTATAAGCTTAATTTTCTCAAATTTCACTATGTTGGTTGGTTTTTTGGGTTAAAACTCATTTTTTTATAAATTAGGCTCCTTAAAGCTTTTTGGCGTCCTGATTATTAATACAAAGTTGATTTTTCAATATTCGCCCTTAAATTTAGATTTTCATGTGTGATGCAAAAATTGTAATAAAATTTTAGGTCATTACAGCGATTGAAAGAGTTTTCTTCACGTCATGAGAAATCTAATATTAAAGGAATAGAGAAAACTCATCAGCATAAATGTGCACAACTGCTCTTGGTTGCACATCCTACAAGGTGACAGTTAATGTCACATGAGCTAAGTGACCTAAGTTCATAGGTGAAAAATCATTAAAATTGTAGAGTAGATTTTGGTATGTTACATCATATAGTTGGGAAAATCATTAAAATTGCAGAGTAGATTTTGGTGTCACATCATATACAAGTGCAACCATCATCTTCATAATCGACTCCTTTGATCCTTATCACGAAGAAAGCTCAGCTTCGAGATTCTTTGCATCATTTTTTTGTCATTTTCTCTCCTTTGTCATTGTGAGTGTGTGACTTCTTCGCAGAAAAAAAAATATCGTTGTTTCCTCCTCTTCGATTGCTATTGACATTTCTACTTGTAAGTAATTGTGGTACTTCAAGTTGAAGCGCACTTCTTCCTTCATTGTATCATAGATTTCATCTTCTCAAATAGCGGTTTCAATCTTCTCAGGTTACAGATCCCGTCTTCTCAGGTTACAGATCCCGTCTTCTCTGGTCACATAGTCCGTCTTCTTCTATTGCAAAGCTCATCCACTCCTATCGAGCATCTTCCATTACCAAACACCGTCCCTCAAGATGACATGCTCCAAATAAAAATGTGCATTTGTTAGAGGCCAAATGTCATACATATTGGAGGGTGTAAAAGAAATATAGTCTGACATCCGGATAATAAATCTTTATCCCCTCCACACATAACCAATCGGCTTTATGTTGGATGTTTATATTCTAACATTTGTGAATCCTAATACAATGGTTACTTCGATTTAGGATAATAAAAAGTTCCAATGGCGTCTTCAATGGAAAAGGCAAGAACTCAAGGTCTAGTATTTACTAAAACTATAATCAGAACTTATGCTAGGTGGTGTAGATGTCAGCCGACATATCAGACATGTCGGCCGACATTGTGGCTTTAAAGGAGGAACAATATGTCGTTGCTGCATTATATACAAAAAATAGTATTTTGTCAATTGTTAGTCGGTATATCAAGACAAGAGTCCAAACACCTCTCAAAACAGGAAAAAAAACTCAAAACAATTTATAGCAAATAACTTATATAATAGAATAAATTCACCTCCATCAAAATTATTGAATACAAAACTTTTCAGAAATCACATAATACTTTGAATACTCTTAATTGCATGGAATCACATAATAGTAATTACAACAAAATACCACCAGTGAGTAAAGGAAAATATAAATCTTGCAAAGGGTTGTGAATGACCCAAAAATTACTGTTGACATTTTATGCACCAAATAAGGTATGAAAGAAGGGAAAAGAAAATATGTAAATTAACTAAGTCAAGAGATAAGGGATCTAATTTGATGAAGTTAAATGCATTAAAAGCAAAATTCTCATATAATGATAAAGTTATCAAGGAAAAAAATACTTACTACTTATAGAAAATATTAATTGAAAGCTTTCATGTAGAGATTTTATGGAATAGCAATGAATAGAATAATGAGGTGATCGATTAAAAAAAAATTAAGTGCATTAGCTCTTCCAAGGATACATAAAGGAATAATGATGGACTATGATTTCAAAAAGTCAAGCGGATTAGCTATTATAAAGATGCATAAAGAGAAAGCGTTGCATCTAAATAAAATGAGTATAAAGATATGGAGAGTGAAGGATATATTGAATAAGTTTAGATAGTAAACATTTAAAGTGGAATTTTCATGATGAAAAGAATGTTAAATGATTAGAGAATAATAAAGTGAAGCTATAGGAGTGAGTAATAGAATTTGCATTTAGAAATTTTTTGTTAATAACATAGAAACAATTTGGTTATATGGTAGAAGATCCACATAGCCCTAACTATTAAAGGCTTGAGAATTGTTTCTTTGACGTATGTTTGAATGAAATGAAAATTTGAGTGGTTTTAACCCACTTTCTCGTCTTTGGGCACCATCAGTTTTGCTCAAGGTGTTAAAACTTATTATACTTGATGAAGTCCATGGTATAGAAGAGGAGCAAAGCCCTAATCGACCACCGGTTGGGATTTAATAAACACATACATGCATATATATGACTCGTAATTATTAGGCGATGGTGATCACCAGGTGACTTGTTTCTAGTGACCTTCTCACACTCCCCCTCAAGCTGCAGCAAAGGAGGAGTCTTGATATTAACACTGCCAAGCTTATCTTGTATCCTTTCAATCGTGGTTCCAGTAAAAAAACATTGTAAAGATGTCAACAAGTTGGTGATCAGTTTTGACAAATTTGGTACTGATTGTCTCGTCTACAAATGTTTATGTCACAAAGAAATCTATCCCAATATGCTTTCTGTATTCATGAAAGACAAAATCAAAACATATATGCATAACAACAACATCTCTATATAATAATTGCCTAGGACCACTGAGTTCATGTTTGAATTCAGTCAAAAGTTGTTTGATTTAGATCCACTCACAAGTGGTTTGAGCCATAGCCATATATTCAGATTTAGCACTAAAACTAGTAATTGTAGTTGTTTCTTACTTTGCCATGACATTGTGTTCTCTGTAAGCAATAGCCAGTAGTGGATATGTGGTCATAAGGAGACCCAACCAAAATAGCAAAGTATCCTTCTATTCTCGTATGATTGTTATTTTATACAATAACCCAACACTAGAGGCGCCCTTTAGGTATCTGAGAATGTGAATAACAACGTTCATGTGAAGAACCCTTAGAATGGGCATAAATTTACTCACCAAACTAACAGGAAAAGATATATTCAGTGGAGTGATAGTAGGATAATTTAATTTGTCCAACAACCTTCTATATCCATAGTCCACGTCATATGTTTGGCTAAAGCCTTTGGCCACTAAGCGGGCTTCATACCGAGTAATAGATACACCATGAATGATTTTAACATCCAACCAATGATTTCCCTTTAGGAAGGGGGACATGATCCCAAGTATTATTTACCACTAAAGATTGCATCTCTTCAGTCATTGCAGCTTTCCACACTGGGTACTATAATACTTCTCTCATATTATTTGGAATGATGTATGAAGAACCCTTCGTAAGAAACGCATTAAAATTTGTGGATATGGACGTATAAGATACATAATTGGTAATAAGGCAGTTGGAGCATGCTCTCTTATCTTTTCTCTTAGTAATGAGCAATTTCAGATAATAATCAGTGTCGTCGTCCAAGGAGGTCTGAGGTAAGTTATCTAAGTCGGTAGCAGAGAAGGTAGATATAACATCAGGTATATCCTTGGGACGTCTCGTGTATGTTTTGTTGAAGTGGTCATGAGAAACAAAGGAATACTACCACAAATCACATGGTGATTGGGACCATTATGAGTAATAGTAGTCCCAGTAGTGAGTTCAAAGGAAGCTCAGCAAGAGGATGATGATTAGAATAAACAAAACATTTCTTAGTAATATCAAGAGGAGAGCTAATAACAGGGGTACAAAGAACATGGATATTTACTTCTTGTCCACGTCAGTCATGATAGACAATAGTTTATAGTAAGTGGTGGTCTCAAAGAATGTCACATTTGTACATACAAAGGCGCTCCTAAGAATAAGACTAACATGCATATCCCTTCTAAATTTTAGAATACTCAAAGAATATACATTTAATAGATTTGGAATCAAGCTTCCCGCCTCATGGGCCTAACTTATGGACAAAACACACATCCAAAAAAATTGGGAGAAGTATAAAGGGCTCTCTATCAGAGAAAAGTGTACGAAAAGAGTTGTCACTTCATTACACAATTGAAGGAATACAATTATAAAATACTAAGCAATGAGAACAACATCATTGTAAAAAGCTTTAGGAACATTCATGTGGAATATCATAACAATAACAACTTCAAGGAGGTGACTATTTTTGCATTCAATAACTCCATTCTGTCGAGGAGTATGAGCATAGGATTATGAAATAAGACACCATTAGGAACTAAAATCCGGAAGATGCAGGGATGCTCTGTACTCAAGAGCATTATCACTATGTAGCACTTTAACTGATTTACCAGATTGATTTTGAATCTCACCATAAAACATGAAAAAATTATTATACAGGTCGAATTTATTTTTCATCAGTAATAGTCAAGTGCATCTAGAATAGACATCAATAAATGTAACAAAATACTTAAACCCCTAGAGGAAAGTAGTAGAACACTAACCCCACACATCACTGTGAACAAGATTAAAGGTTTCTCTATCATGCTTATTAACACAAGGAACATAAGATGCTCTTTTATGATGCCCCAACTTACACGACTCACACTTAATCCTAGACTCATGTCTAAACCCATGATACAAATTTTGTAGACGCGGAAGAGAAGGGTGACCCAATTGACAATGGAGTTGAAACAAGGATGTGGTTTGAAAGTAATTTGTGAGCAAAAAAGTTGATGAGAAGAGGAATTATCTGTGTTCACATAGTAAAGATCACCAGACTTGGTCCTCAAATCAAAAATCCTCCTCAGTTCATCCGCACAACACAATGTGATGGAGAAAAGTTATAGTACAATCAACACTCTCAGTCAACTAAATAACAAATAATAAACTTATAGGAAAGAGTTGAATCTGGAGAGACATCGACATTGCCTTTAACAATGGACTTGGATTCATCAGCTAGAGTCACGGTAGATAAGGCTTTCGAAGGGGAAATGACTGAAAATATGTATGCATTCCATATCATATGTTTTGAGAATCCTAAATCAATGACCCAAGTGCAAGGTGTGGCGGATAGAAAAGTTGATGAAGTACTTGTCTGAGCATATGAGGCAATGGATGACGATGCAGGGTAGGCAAAGAATTGTCATGAGATTGTATGAATTTTAGATAATCTTATCGGGAAATCACCATTCCTTCATTAGGATTGGTAGATGGGATAATATTAATCTGGTCCACAAAAGCAGTATGAGCTCCCCTTTCAGATGGCTTCTCATGAAGCTTCCATCATTGCCATGACATGACCTTCCCCTGTGCAATGCTAACAAACTCTTCCACAATCCCTACCTCTTTGGTTACAAGCTTCCCCACCCTGGAGCTCATTTATCTCATTCTCATCCATGACTGAACGTGGTCAAATTATCAGGGTTTACACTACCCAGAAAATAGAACTTGCATTGCCATCATCTCAAGCAGCTCGCATAACTCAAGAATAAGTCTCGAACAAATATTTAATTGAGACATCTCCAAGGATTTGAGATCAGACTACACTAAATCTAGGCCTCAAGTGTCCAAGGTCCACATAGCTAAAAGTTCTCTCTACTCCAGCATATCCATCACATTTATAGTCGTAAGAAGCAGCATGTTTAACTCTTCATTCAGTCTAGAGAAGTCGCCAAAAAATTCAGATACATAGCAATTTCCATATAACACGCCTGCTCCATGCTTGAGAGAATTTATAAATGTGATTAGCATTGTTCTTTCCTGAATATAGCATTTCAACATAGTTCCGTAACTATTTTCTCTTTTGTACCGCAATGAGACACTAAGTCTGACACACGGGTCTCCATACTGTCCCACATTAGATTTATCAAGTTAACATCACCCATGTGTCACTCCATACCTCCTAGAGAAGTTTCCGAGGGAGGGTCTGTGGTGATATGATCTGCTTTTCCTCTACATTTCAGGCTCATCATCAACGCACTCTTCCATATCATGTAATTATCTCCCCCTTTTAGCTTCCAATTAGTAAGTCGGGTTAGCATTACATTAGTAATGCTAGACACCATAGTGTGATTTGATCCTTCTGAATTTTGGTTCGCAGTCATGTTGACAAAAGAGAAAATAGTTCATCACAAAATGAGAATGAACGCAATGGTGGAACAAAGAAATTGTAGTTGGTTACATACAGCAGAAACAACAAACCCACAACCAGAAGCCAAGGAAATCCTACAAACAACAGACGGTTTCTCTAGCATAGAAGTAACAAACCCATAAACAACAGCCCTCGAATCAAACCTACAAACAGCAATCGATTCCTCCTAGCCAAGGACACCCAGGACAGCGCAAAACAACAATAGTTATCGATCTACATTGTCGATAAAGACTACAAAACGATCGCAACTTCAGACGTACCTGTTATCGAGCTCAGATAGGAACGATAATCAGTCCTCTGGAAACGACGATTAGCCCTCTTCTATATCGTCGAGCAACGAAACCTGCCAACACCTCCATAAACGTAAACGTCGCCGATGAGACGTTGCCGAGAGAAATACCGGATCGAGAGATCGGTTGTAACTCTCGAACGAGAGAAAAACAGGATCAACTGTCGTCCAAGCCTTAGTCGACTGAGACGTCGACCGAAAAGCAGGCGCGAGACCCTCATGATCCACACCGGCAAACTTTTAAGAGTTGGGATTTCCACTTCATAATTAAACCTCCGCTAGAAATTTAGGGGTGCAAAAAAAAGGCCAAGTGGGCCCAGGCCGGGCGCCTCCCCCGGCCCGGGTTTTTTATCTGCCAGGCTTCAAGCAAATCGGGCCCGGGCCCCCTTTTAAAAAGATGGCCTAGGCGAGCCTACCAGACCGGGCCAGGCCCGGTTGACTCCCCGTCAGTGCTAGGGCGGCAGCCCCAGCATTTAATGTTGGGGTTGCCGGGTCAGCTATTTAATGTTGGGCAGGCTGGCCTGTCCAGCCTACCCCAAAATGGGGCAGGCTTACACTGGGCACTAGACTAAGCCTGGAGCCCGGGTAGGCCTAGGCCCGGGCCCTAGCCAAATAAGGGGGTCTAGTGAGCCCCCTTAGGCCTGGGCCTAGCCCGGGCCTAATGGGCTCAGGCCCGAGCAGACCCGAGCCAGGCCAAATTTGCACCTCTACGAGAATATATATATATTCATACACACACATGAGTGGCAATGCACAGGGGCCCTCCCGTGCAGCCAACGACAGTGCCCCGCCGCAATAGTGACCCGGCGCGACGATATTCCTGCCACTCGCAGTCCCCCGAGCGCACGATTGCAATCTCAAGGGCATTGTGAGGATAGAGTAAATTGAAGGTCTGCAAAACTTTAGCTCCTCCAACCTGTACACTATAATAGAAAAGTGTCTTTTACCGGGACCTCCCCTCTAAGTTTTGCAAAACAACAGGCTGCACTCATCTATCTTTTGAAATTACAAAAATCTCTCATGTAAGTTACATATCATAACATGCATGCACAAAAAATACCACCCTGGTGGAAAGTGCCGGGGTGGGTGTCTGCGTGTTATGAAATGTAACTTACAAGTAAGATTTATGTAATTCCAAAAGATAGAGGGGCGCAGCCTGTAATTCTGCAAACTTAGAGGGGCGGTGTGGGTAGTTAATAGTAACCGAAAATATAAGAAACAAAATGGTTGCTGTCTGGGATCTAGATGACTGTGCAAGTTCAAATACCAGTTTCTAACATAACAATGAATCACAAGCTCCAAGTAGGTCAATAAATGACAAAGAAAATCAAATACTGTAGGCAGGGAAAAAGAAAGAAACTTTACAGTGTTATTATACAGCATACCTTACTACCCGAACAGGATAGCCGTTTAGGCAACTGACCCTCAGAGCCTCATTAAGTTTCTGAAATTTCTGATCAAATGACTGTGCCTTGTTTGTACGTTTGTTACCACTCAAGTCTCTTCCACCGCTATGCAAAATCCAATAAAAAAATATAAGAAAAGAAGAAGAGTATTGATATCATAATGAGAAATGATGCAGCTCAATAAAAGAGAGTCTGATGATAATTTGATAAGCATCAAGGACAGGGAACTAAAACAGTGGACATTTAAGTTTTTTTTTAATGGGCATTTAACTCAAAGTAGCAGAAATAGGTTTAATATGACCGCATATAGAAAGGAACAATCCTCTACCAGTAGCACATCATGTCCATGGTTGTGCAAGTCATGTCAAGGGCATTATGATATGCTAAGGGTCCGTTTGGCACGGCCGGTGGCAGTCATGAACGTGGTGGATAGGAACGTCGTTCGTGAACGCCCCCCACCTTACCTAAAGAACTCCCTCCACTTTTATGTTCAAAATTAGTGCTTTTTTCTTGGTGGCGGTCATAACTGTTGTCATTGTCAAACACATTTTATGACAGTTACGCATCAAACTAACACTAACATAGTTTTCAAGTATGCTAACAAAATTTTATGAATTAACCAAGTTGCATATGAGGACCTCAAATACATACAACATGGGAAAAAATTATTTTTCACTTAAAAGCTAAAGAAAAAACTGATATAGTACATTCAGGC
Source organism: Dactylorhiza incarnata (assembly GCA_033032865.1). Classification (NCBI taxonomy): domain Eukaryota; kingdom Viridiplantae; phylum Streptophyta; class Magnoliopsida; order Asparagales; family Orchidaceae; genus Dactylorhiza; species Dactylorhiza incarnata. The sequence goes on along the minus strand of JAWHQI010000055.1, from coordinate 564,348 downwards.
AGCAGCAGATGAGTGCAAAGACAGTTATCATTGTCAAATACACTATGGTAACAATTTCTCAGACATGAAAGCATTAGAAAAGTCTGCACATAAAAGGACCTCAAATATGCTAACAAAATTTTATGAATTAACCAAACTAACAAAATTTTAAATATGCTAACAAAATTTTATGAATTAACCAAGTTGCATATGAGGACCTCAAATACAGACAACATGGGAAGAACTTATTTTTCACTTAAAAGCTAAATAAATAACTGATATAGTACATTCAGGCAGAAGCAGATGAGTGCAAAGACAGTTATCATTGTCAGATACACCATGGTAACAATTTCTCAGACATGAAAGCATTAGAAAAGTCTGCACATATGATGCTCATACTTAAATAATCAGACCTTCCCGTGTACAAGAACCATTCCCCGTGATCTTCATCATCTTGATATCCTCCTGAGAGAGCAACTGACTGTGCGCCATACACACTTTGCCCTGCAATTCCCGCAACATGAGGCAGATGAGCACCCCACTGTCTACAATCCATCCGATCTTCCCAGGAATCACCCACCAACACACCCCTTCTCATTTTTGGATCATACTCTGCGGTGATGGGACCAAAATGATCTGGAGGAGTTGTGACAAAGATCTGCCCACTACAAGCATTAGATTTTCCTGCCCTCTTAGCCCTTTCGGTGGTGAAAGCTTTGTCAGGTCTGTTCTCATTACGAATGAAATGGCATGCATCAACTGCACAACATGATGTGCCTGATTTGACGGACTTAGCCATACGAATGCCGAGAGCTAGCGTTGAATTTATCCTTGGCTGTGCTGCAAACTTTGAAGGGATCAAAGACCGACAATTGGCACAGTGAAGTTTTCCCTGCCCAATCCACTTCTGAAAGCATTTTAAGCAGAAGTTGTGGCCGCATGGCGTCTGTAAGATGAGATGAAGGCATGGAAAGTGAGAAAGCATTCAAAAAAATAAGACGGTAGAAATTCATAATGGAACTGCATAAAATAGCATAAATATGTATGACACAAGATAGGAAAGACAGTAAATTGAAAATATTTAACCACGATTATCTAGCCCCAAGCTTTCAACATAATGCTTCTTAAGCAAATGCCAACAATATTATTCCACTAAATATGTGTGTGCATGTAAGCTAATTACAGCAATTGCTCAAAGTATGCTTTTCACTATTCTTTAAACTAATCAGCCAGAAAAATGGTAATTTTTAATTTAACTTTATAAGAAATTAAATGTGTTTCATTCTAACTTAATACATAATGTCTTCAGTATAAAATATATGGGGTATAATATTCTACATGTTCAAAATACATTCATGGCATGTAACTTAATCAATTTTCTTTTCTCAACTAATTTTAATCTCATTTAGTTACCCTAGGCTTGACATCTAGTGTACAAATTATGAGCAAGCACAGCAAGGAAATACCGCCAAATTTTTTTTTCAACTTTTAACTGCTTAAACGCTGACATATCCTAGAATAGCATGGCTCGGATGAGCGCACATGTTACACCTAAGGTCACAATGATTGGGGGGAAAATGATAAATTGCAAAAAGCTTAGTGAAAGGGAATTTAGTTTCAGCATATGTAGCAGCAGTAATAGGATAGAAATTTGACTGCAACATGAAGAAAGAAGACCGAGTCAACAGTAGGAACTCTATTACTGATTATTCCAGTATAACTAAAGTGCATGCTTGAAAACGCACTGGCTGCATTCTAATACGCACATTAGAATGCAGCCTGTGCATTTTCAGTTCATTTCTAAAGCACGCTCGTGCGTCTCTCAAGAACACACGCTCATGCTCCAAAACACACGCCCGTGTGTTCTTCCTGATCCAACTCCTTGGGCAATTACAAGATGAACACACACTTTACCACGCACGACCGTGCGTATGCAGCAGTTGACTCCACTCCAACGGCGTTTTCAAGCGGTTCCCTCCATTTTGTGGGCAGTTTATTGCAGTTATGAAAAACGCAAGAACGTGGATTTTGTCTATTTCTATATATACCATCAATTTTGTTTTGAAAGGAGTTTCCTTCATTCCTTTACTGAGAGCAAGGTTCCTACCTAAGCCCAAGAGGAACCCACGAAGTTCTACAAGCCAAATCATATATTCACATGTATTTGAGAGATTTTAGAGAGGAGGGCCATAGAAGATCAAGAGATCATATATTTGAAGTCGGATTCAGAGTCTAGCGTGTGAATGTTCTACGTGATTGATGTTCATAGTAGTGTTTGCATTTCTATTCTCTTTACTCTAAACTTCATATTTATCGTAATGCAATTCATTGTTTCTATCTTCAATCTTCCCATGATTTGCCTAATAATAAGAGTCTAACTCTTTTGTTGGGGTGATTGTGTAGTAATGTGATGTGATGTTGAGATTTGCATGAGTGATTGTGTTTATTTTATTACATTTTGCATAATTAGAGTTCTATCCATATGCCTAATGTGTACTCTAGTGTAACTGACCATTATGAGAGTTTAGTGTGTAATTAGTGATATAGGACAATAAATCAATTGATTTACGGATTTAGTGAATAGCACCATAAATTTAAATATCTTCGGGTCACGAGGTACTGATTTATGCGGTAACAACATTTCTAAATATTGGATGTAGTTAGAATTTTTCATAGATCATTAAAGCTTTCGCTACTATTTTAGACTTGTTCGGTCCACGACGTGTCGTCTGTTAGAGAAATATCACGATTAATCTTAATTGTTAATTGCATTATGAAACATTCACCCTAACTCTTAATCCTCATAGTTATCAAATTTAGATTTTAATTGTTGTTTTTAATTATATCTTTAATTCTATCTTTTAATTCATTAGTTAATTTTAATTGATTACAAAACAACCAAACTTTATCAATTCTCTAGATAAATTTTGCTTTAAGAAATTATGTTGTAATCCATATGGAGACGATACTTTCTCACTACCTTTATTACTTGAACGACCGGTGCACTTGACGATATATAGAGGTGTTTATATTTCCGCTTACGCATGCAGGAACACGCACCATATATCATATGCGTTTACCATTTCACATAAAAATTTCCTTCAAAACATTATTTTCATTGTCCTGTGCCATGTTATAAGACATTTTTGGGGCTCAAATAGCCAGTTAATTTCATTAATATTGAACTCTCAAAGGCATTTGATCACATAAAGAAAATTTTCTTTTGTTCAATGCGACCACCGTGATTTCAATTGTTAGCTTTTGCTGATCTTTTTAATAAATGGCGTCCACTCCTTTTCATCAAGAGCTTCTGTAGATTAGATTACCTGTTACTTTTCTCTTATGTAGTGAGACATGTTATGACTTTTGAATAAAGAACTGAGGGAGAGCATCCCTTCCTCCAAGTGGTTGTCAGTTTGGCTAACGAATTCATATATGGTGTTGCCTTATTGATGATTAATTGTTCTGCATGGTACTTTGACCATTATCTCCCCTACACCCATTTCCTACTTTCTTTCTTTGATCTACCTCCATCGTCAGGATTTCCATAGGGATTGTCAGATTGATTGCATCTTGAAATTGGAATGTCTCAAAGTTAACCGTGAAAAATAAAAGCAAGTTTACAATTATTAATTTTCAAAAACAAGTTGGTGAAGGAAATGAACTAAGAAATGCAGAACTTCTCCAAAATGTGCCTAAAATGAAAAAACAAACAAATTTATTTTCTTTCAATTATCCTACTTCTCATCAAGTATTCAGCACAAAAAACAACTTGTTGCAGTATGGAAAGTATGAGCTAATTTTGTTGTTGTTTGCTAGTATAGAATAAGTATGTATGTAAAAGCACAATATAAAAGGTCCACTTCCTTAGACCATTAGGGGATCCCTCTTTTATATATATTAATCACACACTGTGGTTTGGAGTTAAGGAGACACTCCTCCCACCTATATATATGTGCACATGATCTTGTATTTGACTACTGAAGGTGAAGTAATAAAATTATTGCGCTTCGTTTTTCGCTTTTTACATGGTATCAGGGCATATTTGGCATGGACCAAGCATTGCTACAATACCTCCTACCGCTCCTGGCAGTGAATGACACAATTCATAGTGGTTTATGGTCGCGATCCACCTTCCATCATTTCATACTCACCGGTAGAGGCCAGAATGGAAGAGGTAAACTACCTACTTCAGAGCAGATATCAGATCTTGGCCTCAGCCTAAGAGCATCTCATTTAGGCTCAAGATGGGGCTAAGAAATATTATGACGAAAAGTACACGCCCATGTAGTTCTAGATGCACAACTAGGTATGGCTGGAGCTACAACCCCACCGACATCTAATGATCGTGCAACACCTGAGCAACAAGCTCTTGGCACGTTAATATGGGCCCTTCCAGGTGTTGAAGAGGATTGACACTATGGCTTATCGGTTAGCGGCTGGCACCACTGGCCAGGTCAGTGATACACGATGTCTTCCACATCTCACAACTAAAAGCATTCATAGAAAAGGCCCCACGACCATTCCAGAGTTACCACCAGTATTTGATGAGCGACTAGTACTGCGACCACTGAAGAACATTTGGTCCTGCCTTAATGAGGGACATGAAAAATCCGCATTCCTTAATTGAGGGACATACAGGATTCTCATTCATTGGGAGAGACCACTGTGGGCGGTAGAGTTGTCACTTAGAACTGAAAAATGTGAACCAAACTAGCACCGAACCGGAACCGCAAAGAACCGAACCGTTCACGAATTATTTGGTTCCGGTTTGAATTTTGGAACCGTGAACAACAATGGTCCGGGTGCGGTTCTTTCATTTTATTATCTGAACCGGAACCGCAAAATACAAGTCTCGAGCGATTTCAGAATTTCTAGATCTGATCTAAGGCGGACCGAAGCAGAACCAAAACGTAACCCGTTGATTATTATTATTATTTATTATAATATATATTTATTATATAAGATTATAATATATATTTATTATATAATAATTTTATATTTATTATAATATAAGTTTATTATTATTCAAGTAAATTTTTTAAGGCTTTTATGTGAATAAGTGAATAACAGTAGCACGTCATCAGTTTATTATATAAAACTATAATATACCCTAGTAAACTCATATCTGTGAGGATGTGAACCTGTCGGTTCTATCAAAACTCAAATCAAAAGTCTCAAAACCCATCTCGGATTCCTGATAGTAACACCCACTACCAGTTCCCGTCTACGGCGAGCTCCTTCGGTCCTTCCTCTTACTTGACTCCAAATTGACTCATCTGCGGCTTTACATCTCCTAATCTCATATCCCTCCCTCCATTTGCTTGAAACCAACGATCATTCGAGCCTCAACTCTAAAGAGGCGACCGAAGCACTCCAAAGAGACGATCCTTCGGCAACAAATTTTTTAACAGTTAATAATTATAATCATTGTGCGATAGTGATGCAGGACGGTTTTAACAAAATATCCTGCAAGCTCATACTGTCGGTAGCCATAATTTCAACTGTTTATTAGGTTTGTGATGCATAGTTCAAATTAGACGTGTTCAAAAAAATCAGGCCCGGCCCGGAAAAAGCTCGGCTAAGCTCGGACCCGGGCTAGTCCCCCGGGCCCAGGCCAGGCTATGAGGCCCAACAGGGCCCCCATATATGCTCAAAGCTCGGCCCGGCCTGGCTAAGCCCGGGCACCTGGCCTGTCACCCAGGCCAGGCACCAGGCGGGACAATCCCGCCTAAGCAGGCGACATTTAATAAAATCCCGCCAATTTAGGCGGGATTTTATTAAATCTCTCCTATAGGCGGGATTTATTAACCGGGCCCGGCCCGGCCTTGGGGGCCTTGGCATTCCCCCTGCCCCCGGCTAAAGCAAGGCTCGGGACCGAGCCCGGGTGACAAAAGCCCGGGCCTGTCAGGCCCGGTACTGGCCAGGCCCGAACGGGCTTTTGGGACAGGGCTAGATCAAATTATGAAATCTATGACTTTGAGATAGCTTAAGAATTAAATTATCTTACTTTAGTTGAAGTTCTCTGTATTACTCGAGAATGAAACTGAAGTTCAAGATTCGATTCTAAAACTAAAATTATCTCTTTTTCCTTTTGGTTTTTGTTTTGATTTTTTGCTCCTTTTTATAGAGTTTTCAAGGATTAGTGAAGCTGAAGAACTTCTCCATTGATTTTAAATTTTTTATTAGACACATTACCTAGAGTTGCACTTTCGACATTTGATCCATGATATGACTTTAGTTGGCGATGAAGTTATTATCACTAGGTCTCATTCTCTCTATGTTCAATATAATAATTTTTGCAGTTTTTGAGTGTTGTTCTATCAATTATAATATTTTTGCAGTTTTTTGTTTAAAATCGCACTTCCTATTTCATTCCATGGATATGTCTGTGCAGTCTTGACTCTTAAAAGGAGCTAATTCAATAGTAAATTTTGAACATTTGGAGAGGAATTATAAACGTTATCACATTTGTAGAGAATGCACAACTGACAAAAACTATATTCATGAAATAAATCTAAAACGTATGTAAATGAGATTTCATATGATGAGTAATTTGATAGACTACCAATGATATTTAACATGTTATGAGAATTTAAATGTTTTTAAGTGACAACTAATGCGACCGAATGAAACTGATCTGGAACCACATAGAACCGGATTGAACCTCTAGTGAATAATTTAGTTTTGATTCTTGTTGAACCGAAACCGAAATCTTAGGCACGACGGTTCCAAAAATTATGTTGGAACCGAAACAGGTCAAATCAAATAAGATTTTGGATCTAATTTGAAGATCTGTTATCTTAACGGTTCGGTTCCCGATTTTAGTAGAACTGGAACCAAACCGAAACCGACAACTCTAGTGGGAGGAAACTTGGGAGACACTTGAGGCCTTTTGGAAGACATACCCCGACTTTGAGCTTGAGGACAAGCTCGGTCTAAAGGAGAAGAGTGAATTCACAGGCCCTTTTAACAGATGCCAAAAGGACGGGAAATGACAAGACGACGGGGCCTAGTTATACCAAAATTAGATTTTATTTCACATTTATTTCTAATTGTCGCACTTTTGTTATTTCATTGTGGTCACATTTATTTACGGCCCATGGTTGGACCGGACCGCACACGTTTCAGTTTATTTGAGATTTTGTATTTATAACCTAGTTAGTGTTAGAATCGGACGTGCTTCGGCAAGAATTTCATTTGTGCACCTCGTGAGATTTTAGGGATTCCTCTACTTCCACCCGTTCCTTCTCTCACGCCGCTCAGTCGACTTCCCATTGGGCCCTCCTTCCAGCCTCCCTCCAATTGTCAACCACCTCTCAGCATTGCTGATGCATCTCTAGGGCTGGGTTGTAGTGTCGCTGCTAAAGAAAGCAGACGCCGGCTCCTTCCAGTGCGCAAGCATGCGCCAACAACTAGGAAATCCGATTTTATCTACACTTATTTCTAATTGTAGTATTTTTTATTCCAGTTAATTCGTATTTATTTACAGACATGAGTTGATCTTGACCACACGCATTTGGTTTATGTGGACTTTATATTTATACTCGGTTTTGTGTTAGAGCCCGAGATACTAGAGTAATAATTTTGATTTGGGCATCTTGAAGTTTTAAGGCTCCCTCACACCTCCAGTGCCAACTCCCCCTCTCTTCTCCTCCCATCATACGGCTACCGCCCTTGGGTTGTACGCTTGCCCCCTCCTACTTTTCCGAAGGCAAGCCGTCTACTCTCATCCCCCACAGTCACCTCCCCCGAGAGCGATCAACCGATGTTGCTACCTGATGCAGAGAATAGACGAGGACTTGCAATGGATGGCGAGTTTTGGGCCCATTCGGGGTTGATTTGACAACTTTCCATATATGGCGTGCCCGGATCGACGATCGGACTCCGCAAATGTGTTCGGATTCGCGTAGCAAATCAATTTGATATATTAGTTTATTATTTTTGCATTTGTTTTGATGTATTTGGGTGGCCCCACCTCTAGCCAATCATAGTCGTCGATGGTGAGATACTCTAGACTCTTTTTTATTATAAATAGATCGCACAGTGGCTACTGGAGGTGATTGGAGAAAGCTATTCTCGGATTCCCGCGATCATCCCACGGTGCCGACTACGTGGAACCCTAGGTGACGACTCCTAGGCTTGTATCTTCCCCCCCCCCCCCCAAGGTTTGACCTAACCCTAAACCACTTCCTCCCTCTCCCAATCCCCTTCCGCAGCCCCCCTACAGCTCCCAACAACCGCCCCCCTTCCTCTATCCAGTCGTTGCCCCCTCACAGCAACCGCCGCCATTCAGCCCCCTCACATCAGCTGCCGCCCTCCTCCACTCTTCTACAGCCCAAGCCGCCGCCCTCCTCCAAGCGCAGCTGCCTCCCCTACAGCCGCCGCCCCTCCCCCTCCTTCCCTACAACCGCCGCCCACCTCTCAGCCCACAAAACCCTCCGTCAGCCCTTCCCCGCTTTGTTCCCAGAACCACCACCCCTCTCCTTTACGTGGAACCACCTCCAGTCCCCTCCTTGTCCAGATCAGTCCAGATCTGGACAAATCCAACCCAGATCCGCTCTCAAATTATCGGATCTACCCTTCCCCGCTCGGATCTACCCATACGTGGTCGGATCCACCCATTGCCGATCTGATTCCACCATCCACCGTCGACGACAACCACCGACACCACTTCCACGCCACCGGTTTCACATTTGATCGCCATCCACGCATCTTCGGCTCCGAATTCTTCAGTGTCTTGGTCAGCCCACTACTTGGTGAGTTCTCGTTGTATTGAATTAATATTTTCAGCATATTTATATTGGATTGGATCTTGTACTTGTTTGAATATCTTGCATGGTAGTTGTTTGTTAGATTATTATTGTGATTTGCAGAGTTTATTTGTTGCGCGCTCGTGTTTTGGCCCTCCACGCGGAGGAAAGCCTAAGTTTTTTTTGCCCTAATAAATTATTCTGGCTTGTTGTGAATTAACTGTGTGGGATGTCATTGATCATTATTCAATTGTGATTTAACCCGTCGGGCTTTGCATAGCATGTAGGGTTATTATCTCGCCGCCTATAGATTCGTCCTGCGTCACTACCCTAGCAGCCGCAGTTGCTGGACAACAGCCCCTGCGACTGCTTCCAAAAGCTCGACCACCAGACACAACAGTCCCTCTCTCATCCGGCTCTCATCTACATGCTCTTGCTCCACCTTCGCTTCATTTATCAATACCCTTTCTTTAGACGTGCGGAAAGACTCCAACCTCCGATGACAACAAAGGTCAACATCAAGAATCTCGAGGAAAACACTACGCGCATCAAACTCTTTCTCCTTCCTCCGCTGCATCCCGTCATGAAACTCGATCATACGCACCTATGACAATTAAGATGAAAAGGTAGTATTTACATAAAGAAATTTATTATTTCTCACCACATTTAGTAAGGGCTTCATGATAAGTATGTTCCTAGAAGAAACCCTAGATATACATATGATCTTTTGTTCCTCTTAGGTATTTCAGTCTCCTTTGAAATTTTCTCAGCTTACTGTGCACGTAGGTTGATCTTAGCCGAACAATGTAAGTCTCGTGTGCAAAATTATTCTTGTTTTAGTGTGATTTGCTCTAACAAAGTATTTATAGGATTCACATTAAAAACGAAAAACAAGGAATGACTTTTGCTAATCATCAAACAAAAATAGAGCAATGGAAAAAAAAGCTCGTTATTAACTTATTAAGCATGTCGCACAAACATCCTGGAGAAGGAATGATGGCGAAGTGGAGAACAAAATGAAGCCACTCAGATTTCTGACTAAAAATACTCAATAAGAACATAATTTTTCTACTGAGAACAAAAATCTAATTGACATTAACGAGATCCATAAACGTTATTTGGTATACTCATGCAGGAAGTAACACTGGAATAATGGCGCCCAGACCTCAACGAATAATCGCATTGCAATTTATTTTTGGACACTAAAACAAGAAGAAGAAAAAAGAGCAGGGCATTTATTTCACCGAAGAAAAGTTGGGGGAAACAGAGTATTGGAAAATGAAGTGTGAAGTTTTCTTAGAAAGAAATGAGGAAGAGGAGCTTACGGTGATCGGTCTCTCGGGCAGCTGCATACAAAAGGAGCAGTAAATACTCCCATCGAGTAGATCCAAAACATCATTGTCCCGTTTCGCTTTATTCTTCCCTTTTTCATTCTCGTCCACCCCATCCACCTCCGACAAGCCACCGCCGCTCACCAATGCCTGGCGGCGCCGCGCCTTCTCTTTATCCGTGAGAGAACTGTCAGCTTCGATCGCCCTGATAGCAGCCACCAGCTCAGCTGAGCCGCCCACATTCACCGGCGCAGCCATTTCTGCCACCGATTCGGGTGACTGAAAGCAGTCGGGGCACTGCCATTCGAGAGTGGAAACGAGCGTCTCGGGCGGGCGGGAGAGGCAGGGAGCATGCCAAGGCGTAGCGCAGGTATGGCAGTGCACAGACTCCGCTTCCGGCGGCTTCGTTTTGCAAGCCATGCACACTCCGTCTGCATCGCAAGGAAGATCAGAAGCCATCGCCGCTGGAAGTTCTGGTTTGGGGATCAATGAGAGAGAGAAAGAGAGGCGGGATTTGAGAAGATGAAATTTTGAAATTTTTCTCTTCGTGAGAGATTATTCTTGCCGAGTCCGTTTGCCGGATTTGTGGGGGGCAGAATTTGGATGGACGATCTAGGGTTTTTTTAAGGCAAAATTGAGATTTCAATCCTTAAATTTGCGTCTTTAAAAATTCAGGCTTTATTTGGCGCGGCGGGTGGCGGGCGGAACGAGCGGGTGGAGACGGGGGTTGGGACCGGAGGGGAGGAGGCGGGGCTCGAAAAGGACCTTTTTGCTCCGTTTTCCAGGGCGCGGCGGGAGGAGACGCGACAAACGCCGCCGCCGGGTATTTGTTTACCCGTCGTGTGGCAGCGTTTGCCGCAAACGCCGCCTCCAAACGCCGCGCCAAATGAACCCTCAGTCTTCATGCTTTTTGTTTTTAAGATATGAGGATTTTTGGCACCTTGCATCTCAATATCCATTTTTTGGCATTTTGCACTCTCAAATCTGTTTGTACGACACTTTGCACCATATCCTGTTTACCTTGCGGCTTTGAATCAAGCAAATTTTCATTTAATATTTCTTATTTTCTTAAGAATATAAAACTAATAAAAAGAAGGATATACTATATGTCCTGCGGCAATTGGTCATATAATTTAGTAACTCGTGGCCTTTGTTTTAATCTCATTCTACAAATCATGAACAAATTTGATAGGGTTCCCCCGAATAGGTCCGATCGAACCAGAGATCCTTTAAGCACAAATCGTGGGACACATGCGTGAGCAAATACGCGCCCCTAGCCGCACGCCTCGCACGTAGTCCTGGCCGTGTGCGCGCCTGCAAGCGGTCCCGGACACGCCACGCGCGGCCCGGTCTAATCGTGCACACTCTCTCTCGCGGCCCTGCCGGGCACGCGCCCGGCCCTGCCCAGACAGGCGCGCGCTCGCGTGCGGCCCCGCCTGGCCGCGCGCGCCCGCGCGCGGCCCCGCGTGGCCGCGCGCGCCCGCGCGCGGCCCCGCCTGGCCGCGCGCGCCCGCGCGCGGCCCCGCCTGGCCGCGCCTGCCCGCGCGCGTCCCCGCCTGGCCGCGCGCGCCCGCGCGCGTCCTCGCCTGGCCGCGCGCGCCCGCGCGCGTCCCCGCCTGGCCGCGCGCGTCCCCGCCTGGCCGCGCGCGCCCCCGTGCGGCCCCGTCTGATCGCGCACACCCGCGCCCGACTCAGTCTGGCCCAGGTCGGGCAGCCACTCGGCCGCCCGATCCCGGCCGCCGCCCCCGCAGGCGGCGGCGCCCCCCTCGCCCAGGTCGGGCGGCCCCATGGCCTCCCGATCTCAACCGCCGCCCCCCGCCGGGGGAGGCCTCCGTCTCGCCCAGGTCGGGCGGCCCCAAGGACGCTCGATCTCGGCCGCCGTGTAAGACCCCATTTTTTTCTTTCAAAACTGGGTCTTATGCCCAGAACCGCCGCTTTGCGGTGACACCCTGGCTCGGGAAGGTCGTCACTACAAAACGTCGATCCTGCCGGCCATATCGATCACAAAAAAGTAAAGCTTAAACAAACTTATAAAAGTTCAAGTCCACATCACATAGAAAATAAAACCATCAAAAGAGATGTCCACATAAAACAACTGAATAAAAGGTACGGTAATAATAAAGGGCTCATGCCATGTACATCAATTTTTCACTACAATTTCACTCGCGGAAGCATAAACTACTAAAGCTAAAAGACACTCACGGATCCTGTCATCGGTGTTCCAGTGCTAGATTGTCCCGCCTCCATCTGCACCGGCCTCTGGTGCTGCAGCATCTCCTCGGTCCCCTAAAATGATAAGGTCCACTGATCATTAGTCAAAAGACTAAGTCAATCCCCCACCACTCCGCTGGTGACTCCTAGGCACCGTGCGAGAAGGATGAAGCGGAGGACATCAATGGGTAAAATCAAAAGCAGGTGACAATGAGTCTAACTACGTAAGGGTCTATCCGTAAGCAATATATAATACAATGAGTAAGCAGTAAGAAGTAAAACAGTAGCAAGTAAACAGTAGTAATAGGTAAAGCAATAATAAAGAAATGTAACATTAATTTATAGGAATGCACACACAAACCTATAGACCAAGGGGTCGTTTAGCAGGGTCTATCGTATAAAAAATCTCATAACCAATTTATACGATATGGGTAAGGGTTGAAATGCAATGTTTATGCTATGTCATGCAAAGTATGCAGTTTAATGTTATGTTCATACAAGTGTAACTCACACACTACGACTATATGCGCAAAGACTTTTAGTTCCCTCTTTTTGGAGCTAGCAAAACTCCCAGAATACTTCCGTAGTGGCAAACGAAAGCGGTGGATTGGGCCTCGCCCACCTCTAGGTTGGTATCTACACTACCTAACCTAGACCTATCGTACACCTCAACGCTAAGAACACAACAGCGGAGCTCCTGCGTACTCTTACTGGTTAGTCTACCAGACTTTTCTTTGGTAAAGTGTTAACCACACTTACCGAGCCAAAGTATCTACGTCGGTGCGACGACGGTCAATAATAATGACCCGCCACCTTATGCACATACAATATGTCCTACTATATCCCGAGCCATAAGCTCCCCGGGCTAACCGGGCTGTCTTATAACCTTCCGAGCCAACGGCTCGCCGGACCAACCCGTCCGTACCAACAAGCATTACCGAGTCACAAGCTCACCGGACTAGCTAGTCCACTGCTACAACCACCGAGTCTACCGCTCGTAAAACCAAACAAACTAACCTCCCATCACCACGGGGTGTGGGTGTGTGCATTATTAAGTTAATCTTGCACCGTCATTTATTCCTACACACTTGGGGTTAACCATGGACTTCCCGAGGACTACCCTGTAAGGGGCTCGCTACGGTACTTGGAACTATTATGGGATGACACCCCAAAGTTTCCTTTCCAAGGCACTTAATGTTATTAGTGACTACCCACAAGTATACCCTCCTTATCATTACACTTGGATTACCCTACGTATTTTATGACCTTTTAAGGGGAAAGACGATCTTTCGTCGGTCCCAGACACAACCTTACCCTTAGCTTATCGGGTCCACCCAACATATAGATCCCTAATGGTGACCTCACATCCTCTCTAACAGACTAGGTACACCATCTACCTTCCATTCCCACCTGATGATCCATAAATTACTCTGGTTTTACAGTTTTACTATACGCAGACTAAATGAGTCATATGAGTTACATAAGGGGGAGGTACCCCGAATATTCATCCAACTGACTCAAGATTATTACTGGGTGTCTATCATGATATTCTAATACTAAATCCAGAAGATCATATTTTTCCTTATTTAATTAGCATTTAATATAATTTTCCTCAACATTGACCCAGTATGAAATTGAACATGAAGTATAAAATCCTCTTATGATATGGCCTCCACAAAATTATGGAAAATCTATGAAGTCAAAATAACAGTAAATACATAATATCAAAATTTTGCAGTAAGTGGTTGGTCTCTAATTATAATATTGAACAATTACCCCAAATTAGAATTTAAAGAAGAAACCACCAAAAATATTTGTCTAAAAATTGAGGGAAAATTATCAGACCTTCATATTAATTAGAAAAGTCTACTGGCCAAATTTCAGAATTTATCAATACTAATTAGTCACATAAATAAATATTCCAAGTAAACTTATACTAGGGAAAATTGTGAAGAAACCTACTGATAAATAATTCCAAAAACTATACAAAAATTCAAAGAGCTCTATATAGCCCTAAAATGTCATACCACCAGGTTTCATAATTTTCCAGAGGGTATTTGACCCTTAATTATTTATTATATTCTCAAGACCAAATAGATGACTTGTGAATGAAGTGCTAATTAAATTAATTCAATAATTACACAAAAATTACCAGAGATCTATTACATGATTATAAGGGCACCACCAAACTTTCATCAATATCCAAGATCATTTGAGCATGTAAATTTCTCTTAAAAGGAGGTTCCCAAAAATGGTTATAACCTAAATTAAAGGGGATAAGTGGTCCAAAAATTCTCTTACAATTTCCTAGGGAATATTTATACCCCATGAACTTATCTACCAAATTTCATGACCATCCAAGGACATATGCCCATATGTCCTTCACAAGGCTTAAAGTGCAACCCTAGGGTTAGAACTAGGGTCCTAGGGCATATCCACCCCACATCACCCCAAATTAATTATGGGGTGTCTTATGTGATCCTAAACCAGTTGTAAGACCCCCCTCCCCAATCCTGAACCGGGTTCAGGGAGGGGGGATCTTACTGCCCAAGAATGACCCCTTAACGCTCCCCGGGTGGTGACGTCCCACCCCCTCGAGCGCTGAGCGGTCTCCTTGTCAGGCACAAGAATCATAACCTCACATCAGAACGCATAGCGGAAGCAATCAAAAGATGGGCAAACCAAACATACAGCTTATATTTACAACTTAACGGGGCCGAAGCCTATCGTTTACAAAATATTGTCCGTAGACTACATATGCTAAGACAAAAGGGAGTCCTGGGCTCGTCCTTATATACTCGTACTCACATCTCTGAAGATAGAAGGGGAGGCTGGGGTAATCGAACGGATCATCTCCAAGGCTTCCCGGTCAACCTGTGATGTGGGGGCTTCACGCTGTCCCGTCTCCTGTGATTGGTTATAAGAAATAACCGTTAGTCACAGAGCTAAGCAGAAAACACATCCCCCTCCCCGGATCCGTATCCAGGGGGCGGCTAAAGACAGAATTGAAATAGCCGAAGCAAGGAAAGGGTTAGCAGCAGGTAAACATATACATACACATATATATATATAAAGCGGGGCTCCTGCCCGAATAACCACAATCGCGCAGCATAATAAATCTATAACACTATCGCGCGTATACACACACCCCAGGTTCTCAAGACCTGTACCCACACAAAGACCCTGTGTCGACACAGTTTTAGACCGCTTTAGTTCAAGCAGGGGAGCTAACCCCGCGGGCCTCACCGATGTGGCCGTCGGTGACAGTGGCCAGTCCTGCCACTTCTGAATGTAGTCGTACCGTATCATTCAGGCCCTCCTGTACAACTTGGTGTACTAACTGGATGTGAGCGACATCCGGCGAGCCGATTTGAAGGCCGACCAGCGGAGGTAAAACTACATGCTCAGGGGTGACAACCTGCTGCGCATATCTCCCTGTCGCCATGAGTCGTCAACCCACCCGCACCGGTACGAACGGTCTGCGAGCGTGACCAACCCGCCACTTCCAATCAATCTTCACCTGCTTTATATAAAACAAACCCTTAGGCCACGTGGCATTTCTACTCCACCGGTCTCACAACCCTGGACCGGGAGACTTAGCGGTATGAGGGCTCCTTGCTTGGGGCTAACCTGGGAGGAAGGACTCAACTCCGGGTTTTCCCCAACTAAGGCCTCGCCGAAGGGAGGACAAGCACCGCATTTGTTGCCACGGCAGCTCTGCACTAGTAAGTAAATTAGGCCGAAGCAGGGGCCATAATACTAAACAGAATGTAGGCCGAAAGCAGAGGCCATAATGATAAGCAGAAAGTAGGCCGAAAGCAAAGGCCATAATGATAAGCAGAAAGTAGGCCGAAAGCAAAGGCCATAATGATAAGCAGAAAGTAGGCCGAAAGCAAAGGCCATAATGATAAGCAGAAAATAGGCCGAAAGCAAAGGCCATAATGATAAGCAGAAAGTAGGCCGAAAGCAAAGGCCATAATGATAAGCAGAAAGTAGGCCGAAAGCAAAGGCCATAATGATAGGACCAGTACGAGACTGGATTTAAACGAAAGTACAGAAATGTAAATGCGGGGGACCAGTACGAGACTGGATTTAAACGCAAGTACAGAATGTAAATGCATAAGAAGAAATGGTTAGTAGTCCAATCACTCCATAAGAGGAGGCTTCGATCGACGACTCCGTTCTTTTATTATCGTCGCGGCGGGGTTACGTTTTGGCGCCGCGTCGCGATGTCGTTCCGATTTTTGCGTTGCTTCTCCGAGCTCAGTCGATCTTTTTAGATTAATACGCATAATTTTGGATAAGTATTTAAAATATGCGTCGAGGAGACGCCGATTCATTTTAATGAATTTTGCTCTTTTCCGGGCGTCTATTTTTGTTTGAAAAGGCTTTTGAGGGGTTAAATCACAAGTCCACACCCCCTATCTTTGATAGTATTTGTAAAATACCTATATTTAGTGCCCCTAATATTTGGGGATTTTTAGAAACACATTTGGGCATTTTAATACCTAAAATAAACTTTATATTGGGTTTTAAAAATAGTAAAACCCCTCCTAAAAATCCCAAAAAATTACAGGGGGTGCCCCCAAGGGTGGGGCACATTTTCCATTTAGAAAACTTTTTCTGAAAAGGTCCCATTTTTCCTCAGAAAAATGAGGAAGTTAAAGGGGTGTTTGGGGTGCGGATAGGGGCAGGGAAGAGGCGCAGGGGTTTTGCACCCTGCGCCCTCCCGCGGCCCCCACAGCGGATCGGTGGCCGATCCGCTGCGGGGCACACAAGTTGAGGCGGCGGGAGTCTAGGTTACGGGAGCCGCTAGATCTCCCGGGGGAGATCGGGCGGCTCCCGTCAACCTGGACGGGAGGCGGCCGCTGCCGCCGCCGGCAGCGGCCGGATGTGGCCGGCGCCGCCCCCGGTCGGTGCGCCGGGGGCCGGCGACCACTCCGGTGGTGGTCCGGCGGCCTGGCGCCGCCGGCTACCACCGGGGTTTGTGCCGTAAGGGCACGGGGGCGGTGGCGGCCTGTACGCCTCCTGCAGGCTTGCCGCCACCGCCTCCACCGGAGGGATGGGGTGGGGGGTGCCCCCGGCCGGTGCGCCGGGGGCCGGCGAATCCTCCGGGGGTGGTCCGGCAGCTTGGCACCGCCGGCCACCGCCGGGGAAGGGATAAAAAAAAAGGGCGGGCGGCGGCGACGTGGCCTGCATGGGCCATGCAGGCCCGCTGTGCCGCCGCTCCTGTCGTGCGCTGCCCTCCCGGCCGCCACTGACCGGGGCGCCGGGGAGGGGGCAACCCTCCGGCGGTGGCCCGGCGGCCTGGAGCCGCCGGCCGCCGCCGGGGGAGGGGCTATTCCCCGTACAGGAAAGCAGGGAGGCGGGGGAGGCGGGGGAAGACACGGCCGCCGCCGGCCGTGCCTGCCGGCGGTCTGAACGCCTCCTCCGGGAGGTAGGAAAGGGGAGGGGGAGATCTCTACCTGAGGGGTTGGGGGTTGGTGGTGGTGGCCGGCCATGGAGGAGGAGGAGGAGGTCGGCCGTGGGCTTGCTCCGGCAAGGGAGGAGGAGGAGGGGCTGCAGGCTGGGCTGTCGGCAGAGGAGGGGGAGAGAGAGAGAGAGAGTGGTGTGGGGGATAAGAAGAGGGCTGCCCCTCCTTTTATAGGAAGGAGGGGTGGCCACCTCCCCCTCTCCCTCCCTTCCACGTGTAGGAAGGAAGGGTGAGTGGGGGGGGGGATATTTTCTTCCCCCCCCCCCCCCTCCTTTCTCTCTCTTCCCCTTGCCCTAATAGGGCAGCCCCCTTCTTGGGGGTTTTGACTCCGGGTTCGTGCACATCGTAGTTTATACGTTGCATTGGGGTGGTCTGCATAGTGCCCCAAATGGTATATTCCCCACACGACCTTGTATCGAGACGCAACGAGTTCTGTCGCGCTTGTATTGTCCATACGAGTCCAACGGAACTGACGGATGTCAATTCGGGGTTCGTACGGCCACTATTTACAATAATGAGGTGGTGGCGCGCTACGATACCCGAAATGGTCGTTTTCTTCAAACGACCTCGGATCGAAGTGCAACGAATTCCGTTGCGTTCGTATTGTCCATACGAGTCCAACGGAACTGACGGAAGTCAATTCGGGGCTCGTATGGCCATTATTCATAATAATGAGGTAGTGGCGCGCTACGATACCCGAAACGGTCGTTTTCTCCATACGACCTCGGATCGGAGTGCAACGAATTCCGTTGCGTTCGTATTGTCCATACGAGTCCAACGGAACTGACGGAAGTCAATTCGGGGCTCGTATGGCCATTATTCATAATAATGAGGTAGTGGCGCGCTACGATACCCGAAACGGTCGTTTTCTCTATACGGCCTTGGATCGGAGTGCAACGAATTCCGTTGCGTTCGTATTGTCCATACGAGTCCAACGGAACTGACGGAAGTCAATTCGGGGTTCGTACGGCCACTATTCATAATAATGAGGTAGTGGCGCGCTACGATACCCGAAATGGTCGTTTTCTACTGCTCGGGCCTACTTTTATTGGGCTCACTAGGGTCTAGTGGCCCAATAAAAGTCGGGATGTTACAATCCAATAAAAATAAAGAGATTTTCGTCCCCGAAAATTGGCTAAAGTAGGGGTTTAAATGATGTACCTGGGGGAAGAGCGTCGGGTATTTCTCTCGTACGAGCGTCTCGGGTTCCCAAGTGAACTCTTCGCGTCCACCGTTCGACCATAAGATCTTGACCATTGTGACCGTTTTGTTCCGCAGCTCTTTGATCTTGGAGTCCACTATCTTCACAGGTTCGAGTTGGACAGATCGGTCGGATTGTACTGATGTTGGTGGGGTGGGAAGGTGCTGCTCTGGTTGGCGCAGAACACGTCTTAGCGAGGAGACATGAAATACGTCGTGAAGGCTCCCCAGCTCGGCTGGCAAAGCTAACCTGTAAGCCACCGGGCCAATTCTTTCGATGACTGGATACGGGCCTAGATAGCGGGGGTCCAGCTTTTTCTGCCTCTTGATTCGTGATATCCCATGCATTGGCTTAATCTTTAAGAACACCATATCTCCCACTTGGAATTCTACTTGCCGATGACGTGCGTCGTAATACTTGGCCTGCCGGCTCTGCGCTTCCAGCATGCGTTCCCGGATTAGTCTTATTGTGGCGGTGGTATCGTCGATGTAGGTGATTCCTAAGGCTTCGGGGTCCTCATCCTGTGCCCAAGATAGCGGGGTCCGACAGCGTCTTCCGTAGAGGGCTTCGTACGGTGCCATCTTGATGCTTGCCTGGAAACTGTTGTTATATGAGAACTCTACCAGAGGTAGTAACTGCTCCCATGGCTCGTTATGCTCCACTATGCATAATCGGAGAAGATCTTCCATCGTCCGATTTGTTCTTTCCGTTTGCCCATCGGTCTGGGGGTGGAAGGCGGTGCTAAAAGTTAATCTGGTTCCCAGATAAGCTTGCACTCTTCTCCATTCCTTCGATGTAAAGCGCCCATCACGGTCCGAGACGATTGATTTGGGTATTCCATGAAATCGGACTACCTGCTCGATAAATAGTCGGGCTAGAATGTCGACACCATCGCCTTGCCGGTTCGGGATGAATCGGGCTACCTTGGTGAGGCGGTCCACTACTACCCATATGGAGTCGTTACCTGCACGGGATCGGGGTAAGCCATGGACAAAATCCATGGAAATATCCTCGAACTTCCATTCTGGAATTGGCAGGGGTTGTAGTAGGCCTCCTGGGCTACGACATTCGGCTTTGACCATTTGGCAGGTTTGGCAGCGCGCTACATAAGCGGTGACATCCTTCTTCATGCCTGGCCAGTATAGGGTCCTGCGCAGGTCCGTATACATTTTTACTACTCCCGGGTGTATCGAGTACCTTGTCTGGTGAGCTTCACGGAGTATCTCCTCACGGATCCCTTCTGCAGCGGGAATGAATATGCGGTGTCTGTATTGCAGGATGCCATCATACAGGTTGTAGTCTTCTTGTACACCGTGTTGCAAGGCCTGAATGATCGGTGCTGCTTCAACGTCGGTCTTCTGGTCTTCCCGTATTCTATTCCTGATGTCACACTGTATCTCCATCCAATAGAGGTGGGCTTGGTATTCCATCGGATTTCTGCGGGTGATGAGGATAATATCCATTTCTGCCAATGATTTGACTAACTCCTCTGGCACCGTTTCTAACCAACTCCCGGTCCTCGGAGGCTGCCGACTCAAGGCGTCTGCAACTTTATTAGCCTTGCCAGGGTGGTACTGGAGGGCGAAGTCATAATCACAGAGAAATTCTAACCACCGGCGTTGCCGGAGGTTTAGCTCTTTCTGGGTGAAGACGTATTTGAGGCTTTTATGATCGGAGAAGATCTCGCATCGTACCCCGTAGAGGTAATGTCTCCAGATTTTTAAGGCAAAAACTACCGCTCCCAGCTCCAGATCGTGGGTGGCGTAGTTTAGTTCATGCGGCTTGAGCTGACGTGAGGCGTAGGCAATCACCTTGCCATGTTGCATAAGCACGGCCCCCAATCCTTTCAGAGAGGCATCAGCATAGATTTGGAAACCCTCGGTACCGGAGGGGAGGGTTAGGATTGGGGCCGATATTAGCCGGTTCTTTAGTTCGATGAATGCCGCCTCGCATTCAGGAGACCATTGGTATGTCACATCCTTCTTGGTGAGGGTGGTAAGTGGTAATGCGATCTTGGAGAAGCCTTCGACGAACTTACGGTAGTAGCCGGCGAGGCCAAGGAAACTTCGGATGTCTGCCGCTGTCTTAAGTGGCGGCCAATCTCGTACTGCTTGCACCTTGGCTTGATCTACCGCTACTCCGTTTTTGTTGACGGTGTGTCCCAGAAAGCCGACTTCTTCCACCCAGAACTCGCATTTGCTAAACTTGGCGAAGAGTGAGTGTTCTCTTAGCTTAAGTAGTACCATTTGGAGGTGCCTGGAGTGATCGGTTTTGTTCTTTGAGTAGATGAGAATATCATCTATGAAGACTATTACGAAATGATCCAGGAAGGGTTTGAATACCGTATTCATCAAAGCCATGAAGGCGGACGGGGCATTGGTTAATCCAAATGGCATTACCATGAACTCGTATAGTCCGTAGCGAGAGCTGAAGGCGGTCTTGGGAATGTCCTCTTCTCGTACTCTAAGTTGATAGTAGCCGGACCTTAAGTCCATTTTGGAAAAGACGGACGCGCCTTGTAGTTGATCGAACAGTTCATCTATCCGGGGTAGGGGATAGGTATTCCGGATGGTGAGTTTATTCAAGCCTCTGTAGTCGATGCAGAGGCGCAGCGATCCATCCTTCTTTTTAACGAACAGTACTGGGGCTCCCCAGGGAGAGGTACTAGGACGTATGAATCCTGCGTCGACTAACTCTTGTAGCTGAATCTTGAGCTCAGCCAGTTCCCTCGGGGCCATCCGGTATGGTGCTCGGGACACTGGTCGGGCTCCTTGAGTAAGTTCGATTTGGAAGTCTACTTCCCGTTGCGGGGGCAACCCGGGGAGTGACTCTGGGAAGATATCTGGGAAGTCCCTGATCACAGGTACTTTAGCGAGTACTTGCGTCGTGTTCTCCATCTCAAAGTAGATTAGGTACATCTCGTCCTTCCGTCGAACTGCCTTGACGGTTTGTGCAGATGTTAAGATAATGCGGGTGACGGAGGGTATACCTGCTAGCGTGATAAATTGCCCATTCGGATTCTGGAGGCGGATTTCTCGAGTCGAACAATTGATTTGGGCGCTGTGCTCGGCCAACCAATCCATTCCCAGAATGATGTCGAACCCGGTTATTGCTAAGATGGTGGCGTTGACTTCGAACTCTATGCCTCCTAGCATTGCCTGGAAGGAACACTTCTCGGTGGAAGTCATATCTGATCCATCCGGGAGTCGTATTCGGATTGACATCCCGGATGATCGCACCGTGTTCTCCTTGTCAGCGATGAAATTTTGTGCAACGAAAGAGTGTGTGGCGCCGGTATCGAACATTGTTTTAGCGGGACGACCTTCTACCAAAAGTAAACCTGATAACATATATGTATATATATCATAATCATAAGCTTTTCACAGATATACAAGAGTAGGGATGACATATACAAAAAGTCCCAATATATAAGCTAAAACATCTCCTAGGATATCGTACTATCGGAAGTAGATACCTATCACTACATCAGGAGCAGGACCGTGCTGGAGATCCAACGCGTATGCCTCGAGCGGTGCTGCTCTGCCCTGCCTAGCCGGCTCCCTCCTGCCTGCGGGACGTCCTCTGCGTCCACCTCGTCCTCTCTCTGCCGCTCTCTGTACTGCTCCTAAACCGGGTCTCCCGGTAGCCTGTGGGCAGAAGGCTCGTATATGCCCAGGCTGCTGGCATAGGTAGCAGTTCCCTGCGAAGGGAACATCTCGTCGTGCGGCCGGGACGACCTGTGGTGCTGGGGCTGGGGGTGCTGGTCGGGGCTGGGGTGCTGGTCGGGGCTGGGGTGCCTGCCTATATGGCTGGTGACGCTGCCGCTGTCTCTCGTCTCGGCCCTGCCTGCGAGGACCTGCTCTTCTCTCTCGGTCCTGAGTCCGGGGAATACCTACGTGTCCCCTCCGCTGCTGGGCTACCATCCGCTGATCCATCTCTAGAGCGGTGGCCTGTGAGGCGATCGTGTGGAAGGATGCCTGGGATATCATGATCAGGGCCTGACGGAGGTCGTCTCGTAATCCCCGATAAAATCTGGCCGCCCTGTCCCTATCTGTACCTGCTAAGGTCCCGGCGAAGCGGGCCAGGTGGATAAACTCTCTCTGGTAGTCTGGAACCGTCCTATCTCCCTGTCTGGTCTGTAGGAACCGCTCCTGGAGTGCCATCCGGTCTGCATCTGAAATGAAATGCTTTAAGAAAGCATCCGAGAACTCCCCCCAGAGAATGGTGCTAAGGGGTCGCCCTCTAAAAGTGGAGCGGCTAGCTGCCCTCCACCAGTCCCGGGCATAGCCCTCCAACATGGTCACTACTAGGGATACTGCGGCTACTGCTGGGCACATCATCCCTACAAGAAGCTCCTCTACCCTCTCCACCCACTCCTCGGCCTGGATGGCCGACTCTGTACCCCGAAAGGTGGGGGGCCTTAGCCCTCGGAAAGTCGTCAGTAGATCAGTGGGTACGGTGGCCTGCTGGGGTGGCCGTAAAGTGGCTGTCTGGAAGGCGGCCAACAGGGCTACCAGGGTCTGCCCGAGCTCTGTCTCTCCGAATGGGACTGTGGCCGGAGCGGTCTGAGCTGGTGGTGGAGTGGTAGGGTGGTACTGGTCTTGAGAGGAAGACCTTCCATTACTTGACTCCGGTATCTGGAGAAGTAACAAACGGGTGTCAGAACTTGCAAAACTAAGGGCATTTTGCAGGACTGAAAGGAAAGAAAGCGGAAAGCGTGTGGGTGTACTATCGTGCAGTCTCGAGTCCTTAACCTTAACCTAGAGGGTCCACCAGGCTTCCGCTGCATGGTTCGTCCCGAACCAAGAAACGGAACCGGGGGAAAGGAGGATCGAAAGACTGCCCCATGTGGTCGGATCGTGGTAGCTCTGATCCATTTGTAAGACCCCCCCTCCCCAATCCTGAACCGGGTTCAGGGAGGGGGGATCTTACTGCCCAAGAATGACCCCTTAACGCTCCCCGGGTGTTGACGTCCCACCCCCTCGAGCGCTGAGCGGTCTCCTTGTCAGGCACAAGAATCATAACCTCACATCAGAACGCATAGCGGAAGCAATCAAAAGATGGGCAAACCAAACATACAGCTTATATTTACAACTTAACGGGGCCGAAGCCTATCGTTTACAAAATATTGTCCGTAGACTACATATGCTAAGACAAAAGGGAGTCCTGGGCTCGTCCTTATATACTCGTACTCACATCTCTGAAGATAGAAGGGGAGGCTGGGGTAATCGAACGGATCATCTCCAAGGCTTCCCGGTCAACCTGTGATGTGGGGGCTTCACGTTGTCCCGTCTCCTGTGATTGGTTATAAGAAATAACCGTTAGTCACAGAGCTAAGCAGAAAACACATCCCCCTCCCCGGATCCGTATCCAGGGGGCGGCTAAAGACAGAATTGAAATAGCCGAAGCAAGGAAAGGGTTAGCAGCAGGTAAACATATACATACACATATATATATATAAAGCGGGGCTCCTGCCCGAATAACCACAATCGCGCAGCATAATAAATCTATAACACTATCGCGCGTATACACACACCCCAGGTTCTCAAGACCTGTACCCACACAAAGACCCTGTGTCGACACAGTTTTAGACCGCTTTAGTTCAAGCAGGGGAGCTAACCCCGCGGGCCTCACCGATGTGGCCGTCGGTGACAGTGGCCAGTCCTGCCACTTCTGAATGTAGTCGTACCGTATCATTCAGGCCCTCCTGTACAACTTGGTGTACTAACTGGATGTGAGCGACATCCGGCGAGCCGATTTGAAGGCCGACCAGCGGAGGTAAAACTACATGCTCAGGGGTGACAACCTGCTGCGCATATCTCCCTGTCGCCATGAGTCGTCAACCCACCCGCACCGGTACGAACGGTCTGCGAGCGTGACCAACCCGCCACTTCCAATCAATCTTCACCTGCTTTATATAAAACAAACCCTTAGGCCACGTGGCATTTCTACTCCACCGGTCTCACAACCCTGGACCGGGAGACTTAGCGGTATGAGGGCTCCTTGCTTGGGGCTAACCTGGGAGGAAGGACTCAACTCCGGGTTTTCCCCAACTAAGGCCTCGCCGAAGGGAGGACAAGCACCGCATTTGTTGCCACGGCAGCTCTGCACTAGTAAGTAAATTAGGCCGAAGCAGGGGCCATAATACTAAACAGAATGTAGGCCGAAAGCAGAGGCCATAATGATAAGCAGAAAGTAGGCCGAAAGCAAAGGCCATAATGATAAGCAGAAAGTAGGCCGAAAGCAAAGGCCATAATGATAAGCAGAAAGTAGGCCGAAAGCAAAGGCCATAATGATAAGCAGAAAATAGGCCGAAAGCAAAGGCCATAATGATAAGCAGAAAGTAGGCCGAAAGCAAAGGCCATAATGATAAGCAGAAAGTAGGCCGAAAGCAAAGGCCATAATGATAGGACCAGTACGAGACTGGATTTAAACGAAAGTACAGAAATGTAAATGCGGGGGACCAGTACGAGACTGGATTTAAACGCAAGTACAGAATGTAAATGCATAAGAAGAAATGGTTAGTAGTCCAATCACTCCATAAGAGGAGGCTTCGATCGACGACTCCGTTCTTTTATTATCGTCGCGGCGGGGTTACGTTTTGGCGCCGCGTCGCGATGTCGTTCCGATTTTTGCGTTGCTTCTCCGAGCTCAGTCGATCTTTTTAGATTAATACGCATAATTTTGGATAAGTATTTAAAATATGCGTCGAGGAGACGCCGATTCATTTTAATGAATTTTGCTCTTTTCCGGGCGTCTATTTTTGTTTGAAAAGGCTTTTGAGGGGTTAAATCACAAGTCCACACCCCCTATCTTTGATAGTATTTGTAAAATACCTATATTTAGTGCCCCTAATATTTGGGGATTTTTAGAAACACATTTGGGCATTTTAATACCTAAAATAAACTTTATATTGGGTTTTTAAAAATAGTAAAACCCCTCCTAAAAATCCCAAAAAATTACAGGGGGTGCCCCCAAGGGTGGGGCACATTTTCCATTTAGAAAACTTTTTCTGAAAAGGTCCCATTTTTCCTCAGAAAAATGAGGAAGTTAAAGGGGTGTTTGGGGTGCGGATAGGGGCAGGGAAGAGGCGCAGGGGTTTTGCACCCTGCGCCCTCCCGCGGCCCCCACAGCGGATCGGTGGCCGATCCGCTGCGGGGCACACAAGTTGAGGCGGCGGGAGTCTAGGTTACGGGAGCCGCTAGATCTCCCGGGGGAGATCGGGCGGCTCCCGTCAACCTGGACGGGAGGCGGCCGCTGCCGCCGCCGGCAGCGGCCGGATGTGGCCGGCGCCGCCCCCGGTCGGTGCGCCGGGGGCCGGCGACCACTCCGGTGGTGGTCCGGCGGCCTGGCGCCGCCGGCTACCACCGGGGTTTGTGCCGTAAGGGCACGGGGGCGGTGGCGGCCTGTACGCCTCCTGCAGGCTTGCCGCCACCGCCTCCACCGGAGGGATGGGGTGGGGGGTGCCCCCGGCCGGTGCGCCGGGGGCCGGCGAATCCTCCGGGGGTGGTCCGGCGGCTTGGCACCGCCGGCCACCGCCGGGGAAGGGATAAAAAAAAAGGGCGGGCGGCGGCGGCGTGGCCTGCATGGGCCATGCAGGCCCGCTGTGCCGCCGCTCCTGTCGTGCGCTGCCCTCCCGGCCGCCACTGACCGGGGCGCCGGGGAGGGGGCAACCCTCCGGCGGTGGCCCGGCGGCCTGGAGCCGCCGGCCGCCGCCGGGGGAGGGGCTATTCCCCGTACAGGAAAGCAGGGAGGCGGGGGAGGCGGGGGAAGACACGGCCGCCGCCGGCCGTGCCTGCCGGCGGCCTGAACGCCTCCTCCGGGAGGTAGGAAAGGGGAGGGGGAGATCTCTACCTGAGGGGTTGGGGGTTGGTGGTGGTGGCCGGCCATGGAGGAGGAGGAGGAGGTCGGCCGTGGGCTTGCTCCGGCAAGGGAGGAGGAGGAGGGGTTGCAGGCTGGGCTGTCGGCAGAGGAGGGGGAGAGAGAGAGAGAGAGTGGTGTGGGGGAGAAGAAGAGGGCTGCCCCTCCTTTTATAGGAAGGAGGGGTGGCCACCTCCCCCTCTCCCTCCCTTCCACGTGTAGGAAGGAAGGGTGAGTGGGGGGGGGGGGATATTTTCTTCCCCCCCCCCCCTCCTTTCTCTCTCTTCCCCTTGCCCTAATAGGGCAGCCCCCTTCTTGGGGGTTTTGACTCCGGGTTCGTGCACATCGTAGTTTATACGTTGCATTGGGGTGGTCTGCATAGTGCCCCAAATGGTATATTCCCCACACGACCTTGTATCGAGACGCAACGAGTTCTGTCGCGCTTGTATTGTCCATACGAGTCCAACGGAACTGACGGATGTCAATTCGGGGTTCGTACGGCCACTATTTACAATAATGAGGTGGTGGCGCGCTACGATACCCGAAATGGTCGTTTTCTTCAAACGACCTCGGATCGAAGTGCAACGAATTCCGTTGCGTTCGTATTGTCCATACGAGTCCAACGGAACTGACGGAAGTCAATTCGGGGCTCGTATGGCCATTATTCATAATAATGAGGTAGTGGCGCGCTACGATACCCGAAACGGTCGTTTTCTCCATACGACCTCGGATCGGAGTGCAACGAATTCCGTTGCGTTCGTATTGTCCATACGAGTCCAACGGAACTGACGGAAGTCAATTCGGGGCTCGTATGGCCATTATTCATAATAATGAGGTAGTGGCGCGCTACGATACCCGAAACGGTCGTTTTCTCTATACGACCTTGGATCGGAGTGCAACGAATTCCGTTGCGTTCGTATTGTCCATACGAGTCCAACGGAACTGACGGAAGTCAATTCGGGGTTCGTACGGCCACTATTCATAATAATGAGGTAGTGGCGCGCTACGATACCCGAAATGGTCGTTTTCTACTGCTCGGGCCTACTTTTATTGGGCTCACTAGGGTCTAGTGGCCCAATAAAAGTCGGGATGTTACACCAGTGGCCAAAGTTTTATACCACTTGGATAAGATTTGACCACCTAATGCCATCATGTGCACTTTTGATCTAGTTTGACCTAGTTTGACCAAACTTGGGTTAACTAATTGCCCACCAAATCAATCCCAATTGGGCTGAAATTTTTACTAGGGTCATATAATAAACCTAAGAAGCATCCACCAAAATTTGGAGTGGATTGGAGGTCATTAGACCCTATAATTAAATAATATATGAATTATTAAATTATTACAAAAATCTTAGAAAAATGTTCTCCTAAAATTCTCATCTTTGAACATGTTAATGGGGTTGGTACAAATAACCTAGGTTTCAATTTTTATGCCAATATTATTTCCCTATCAATAGTTATTCAAGAAAAGGTGACTGCCCTACCCTAGGGATCAGTCCCACCAAAATAGCTCTACAGGGAGCTACAGTGCCCCTATTGGGCTGAAACAAATTTTAAAATAAAGTTAACATCAAGGGCTACAACTTTAATGTTGGCCACTTTTTTATCTGAGGGGCCTAAGTATTTTTAATAATTAAAACAATATACTGCATAATGTGTGACACAAATGAAATAATCATTTCATTCATCTTAATGATTCCAGCACGAATCTTGAAGCAAGATGAGCGGCTCCTGCTCCCCATCCCGGGCTGCCTTGCACCTCGTTTTCCCGGCCACCTGAGCGCCGCCCCGGCCGGCCAATGCCACCACCACCTCCGTTGAGGTGGTGGCCGACGATTAGTGGCGGTTGGTCGGCCGAAGGTGGACGGAACAAGGTGTTCTAGCGGGGTAAAGAGGGATCAAAACGAGCCCTTTCGGGAGCTTGATTCGAGCCCGATTTGGCTCGAATCAAGCCCCAATTCAGATGAAGATTTAGCACTAGAGGAGAGGAAGCAGATCCGACCTGATTCGTGGCCTGGTGTCGCGTACTCCGGCGGTTTGCCATGGCCGGGATCGAAGCTTTCGACGACATGTTAATTTGCACTTGGAGAGCTCGGCTTCTTCAGAAAAATGGGGGGTTTCACTTGTAACACCTCCCCTGTAATGACCATATAACATGGGTCCGGCCGGGACCCCACAACATATAACCGCCACAGTTTCAGCATTAAAAGATGATATAAACTACCCAGCTCAAAACTCAGACAACACAACGGAAACAAAACTAAAAGCCACAGAGATTGTCCACAATAAAATACATAGGAAAGAAACCGGCCTTAAGGCCTTACACAACCAATAGTCCAAGAAAAATCAATCATACATCACCAACATAAACTCCCAAAAGAGGGGGGGAACTAGCTTCCCTAAGCTACCTCGGCATGCAAGCCGGAACATCAAAAGATGAATACAAAAATGCAGGAAAAACAGAGTAAACACTTCATGAGGCTTTAGACATTTTTGGCCTGCGAGCTCATTTCCAGTCTGCGATCCTTGGTCTGCATCCAAATCACAAAGAGCGGTAAACGAGGGTCAACTATGGCTGACCACAAACGGTGTAACAACACCCCTCCTCCCGGCCACCCTAGCGGACCCCGGGGAACTACATCACCCTGCAAGTCAGCACTTCGTATGCACATGTATATAAGGAAAGAAGCAACATAAAACAACAGGTATGAGTGTCACAAACAACATCCACGTTTCTATGTTGAGCAAGTAATAAAGGGGCCTACAAATGCAATATGAATGCAAACCCGGGTTTCACCCAAGGCGCCCTAAAGCGTATGGATCTAACACATCATCATACATTATCAACACAACCATGTGGTACTCAACATTCCCCCCCAAAGGGCATCGTAGCCCAAGGCCAAGAACTCACGTCGTGACCCACCTCGACTGGCCCTCCATGCCATCGGGCTTGTCAACAGCTCACACGTTCTTGCCACAAAGCACACAACCAATGCTAAGAACCTTGGCTTAGACTCCGAGAAAATGTCCCAAGGCCCTGGTCTTACCGTCGGGACAACGTCCACCGACTGCCTCGTCTGGAAACCATTCTGGGCTCGTCCGTTAGCACAGACGTTCTCGTCAGTTAACATCGAAGGGACTAATCTTGCCGGGACACTCTCCACACGTGAATATCAGTCTTCACGGGATAGTCAGCTGACCACAAAGACCAATCGCACCTTCGCACAACACTAGGCATCACAAGCCCCATAATCCGCACATTATTTCCCCGCCCAAAATCCAACATTCGTTACCACACGAAGCTACAAGGGCATCACGACGACGAATTCGCCGTATTCGGATTTCTAACAAAACCCCTAAAATGCGCGTCAATCAACATCACTGAATCGGACCAACGGTCGCGAAACCGGCTTCACCCACAATGCCTAATCCACTAACGGAGCGGATTTCTAGTGCAAATCATGTCGGGGACAGACACAATCAACCCGATGGTTCCTCTTGAACCAAGGCGACCCGGATCCCTCTCACTCGACGGATTCAGTGCCAAAATGCAGAAAATAAAGGGATGACAAGCACGCATCCTAAAGACCGGGAGGAGAAATGTCGTTACCATTTGAGATCTCCTCCTAGCCATGGAAACTTGAAAAGAAACGGAGAAGAAGAAGCGTCTCGACGTTCCCTACGCGTTGCCGGTCTCGGATCGGCGAACGGAGCTCCGAAGCTCCAACAATAGGGGAAAATGGCTCCTCCTTCTCTCTAGGTTTTCAAAGGTAAGAGAGAGAGGGGTGGGTGAAATGAGGTTCTAAACCCTCATTTCCCGACCTTAAGCCATCAGGAGCTATTTCCAACCATCAGATCTCCTCACAACACAACGGATGGCTCAGATTTAAACTTAAAACGGGCTGGAAAAACCAGTACACGGCTTGGCACACGGCCGTATGCCAGGCCGTGTGAACACACAGGAAAAACTGGAGCTAGACACGGCCCTGCACACGGCCATGTGTCTGGCCGTGACCTTTACTGCCACAATTTGATGCATAAATTCACAGACACAGCCTTGCACATGGTCGTGTCACAAGCCATGTCAAAAATCAGCTTCTCTAAAAAGCTTCCTAAACACCCCCAAATAGCCCCAAAACCCCATGGGACTCCTCAAATGCTCTTAGGGTCTTCATGGAAAGCAATTATATGAATTTTGGGGTGTTACATCACTCCTCTTCGATCTCTGATGGTGTTAAAGTGTTCAATCGGGGCAATGGGGGGGGGGGGGGGAGTTTCTTGAATTGCCATTAATGGCCATGAAGGAGGATTTCAGTTTCATATGGGGGGAATGAATTGGGCATCAATGTGGCCGAGAGAAGGCTGGAAACTTTTCCCCTCCCCAAGAGGAGATGAATGGTGCCATTATTGGAGGAGATGGGAGGTTTCCTCTTCCTCTCCATTAACTCCCCTTCCTTCTCTCTCTTTCAAATTGGGGCTTTCTCTCTCCTAGCCGAATTTCCTGAAATTGAATGGCCAATTCAGTATCACCCAACCCCATTAGGTGGTGGACCACCTTAATTGAGTCTAGCCCAAGTGGATTGGGCTTGGTTAGGTCAAAATAGGCATTTTGACCTAAATTTAGGGTAGAGTTGACTTTGGTCAATTTGACCATTTGGGTTGACCCCAATGAGTGTCTACTCACCCATTGGCCTCCATTAAGGGTTAGGAAGGTCTAGGTAGGGTCAATTTGACAAGATGAGGGTCAATTGACCCTTAATAGACTACTTTGACCAAAATAGGGCTAGGGTTGACTTTGGTAAAATTGGAGGCCTCATGATGGGGCTTTTTGGTCCATTGGGTCCCTAGTATCCCTATAAGGGTAGGGTCAAGGTCAATTTGGTATGGTGAAGGCCAATTGGCCCGAGTTAGGCTACTTTGACCAATTTAGGGTTAGGGTTGACTTTGGTCAATTTGGCCTCTTTGGTTGACCCCAATGGGTCCCTGGTGCTCTAAGGGGACCCCTAATGGGTTAGGGATGTTATGGTGGGGTCAAAGTGTCTAGGTGAGGCCCTAAAGTCCAACCATAGGCTTGGTATCTGAAAATTGCTATTTGCAGACCACTTGGATTTTCTCCTTCCAACATAAGTTCACATGATCTTAAGTGCTTCCCATGGTTTTGTCATGACCTAGTCATGACTGTTGACGCCAGGAAAATCCCGGCCTCAAGATTCGGACCAATGCAGCCGGAGGCTACTCACCCAGCAGTCCTACGAGATGACTTGGCTGGCAACGACGAAGAAGCTAGAAGAGCAACAAACAGGACCCCAGGTGCCACGGCAGGGAGGTCCCACCACGTACCCGGAAGCTCAAGGGAGTCTTCCCCTCCAAAACCAAAAATGGCCGAGCTTGGTACAAGGAAGGCAGGGACCTGGCGAGTATCTCGCCTGAGGGGGTCAACCTCGTCCAAAAGGCCCTCTTTCTTGTACCCCTGGGGGTCTATTTATAGACAAATCCTGGGGGGAGGGTAGTTACCTGGCCATACTCGCCCATACTTGGCTCTGCTCGCCCAAGCTCGCTTCCTGCTCGCCAAAGCTCGCTTTCTGCTCGCTAAGCTCGCTTCCTGCTCGCCCAAGCTCGCTCCTTGCTCGCCCAGCTCGCGCCTTGCTCGCCCAGCTCGGTCTGTGAATAGGCGTCTCCTTAGGCCTTTCTAATCTCGACGAATTACGGGTAGTACACAATCCCCGCTTTTTTCGAGCTCGCTCGCGAGGTCGGAAAAAAAATGTAGGACCCGTGGTTCGGAGAGATGGGCACTAAAGAGTAAAGTCACTTCACGGATACCTCACCGAGCTCAACTGGAGGAAGAGAGAACGTCGACACTTCACGGGAGCCGAACTCAACTGGAGGCGGATACAAGGTCGATACCTTCTAGGAGCCGAGCTCAACTAGAGGTGGAAAGAAGGTCGACACCTCGCAGGAGCCGAGCTCAACTGGAGGCGGATATAAGGTCGACACCTTCTAGGAGCCGAGCTCAACTAGAGGTGGAGAGAAGGTCGACACCTCGCAGGAGCTGGGCTCAACTGGAGGCGTATAGAAGGTCGACACCTTCTAGGAGCCGAGCTCAACTAGAGGTGGAGAGAAGGTCGACACCTTCTAGGAGCCGAGCTCAACTAGAGGTGGAGAGAAGGTCGACACCTTCTAGGAGCCGAGCTCAACTAGAGGTGGACAGAAGGTCGACACCTCGCAGGAGCCGAGCTCAACTAGAGGCGGATAGAAGGTCGACACCTTCTAGGAGCCGAGCTCAACTAGAGGTGGAGAGAAGGTCGACACCTTCTAGGAGCCGAGCTCAACTCGAGGTGGAAAGAAGGTCGACACCTCGCAGGAGCCGAGCTCAACTGGAGGCGGATAGAAGGTCGACACCTTATAGGAGCCGAGCTCAACTAGAGGTGGAGAGAAGGTCGACACCTCGCAGGAGCCGAGCTCAACTGGAGGCGGATAGAAGGTCGGCACCTTCTAGGAGCCGAGCTCAACTAGAGGTGGAGAGAAGATCGACACCTCGCAGGAGCCGAGCTCAACTGGAGGTGAAGAGAAGGTCAACACCTCGCAGGAGCCGAGCTCAACTGGAGGTGGATAGAAGGTCGACACCTTCTAGGAGCCGAGCTCAACTAGAGGTGGAAAGAAGGTCGACACCTCGCAGGAGCCGAGCTCAACTGGAGGTGGAGAGAAGGTCGACACCTCGCAGGAGCCGAGCTCAACTGGAGGCGGATACAAGGTCGACACCTTCTAGGAGCCGAGCTCAACTAGAGGTGGAGAGAAAGAATCATCCGAGGGGGCAAGTAGCCGGCTTGCTGGAGAAGGGCTCGGGCAGAGGCCTGGATTACGACAACTCCATGACTCGATGACTTCTTCGGCGGAATTTCGTCGCATTGCTTGTATAGGGCATGACTCTCAGGGGGGCCTTCTGGACACACACACTCGAGGTCTCCACTCTACCTGTCGGATGCTGGATGTCGACCAGTAGGGAATGACAATCGGGGAGGTCCAAGGGGACACACCATCCCGAGGCCTCCATCCTATTGCGTTTGTTGAATGCTAGTTGGTCAAATCGATCATCTCTTCGTCAAGTTGGGTGGTTGGCGTCCGGAATCTCCTCTAATAACCTCTCCAGCCAGATGGGAAGTGCAGTCAGGGGGTAACTCGGCCAACGTGCAACCATCCCGAGGTCTCCAGCCCACTTGGGTGTTGCTGAAGGATGACGTCAAGTAGGGACTGACAGTCGGGGAGGTTCCAAAGGAACACACCATCCCGATGCCTCCATCCTACTTGGATGCTGAATGCCGACCCAATCTGTTTCATGTTGCTCAACAATTAAACGGGGAGTTAAGCACACCTAAGCACATTAACTCACACGATTTGGAGGAAATAATTAGAAACGAATCACTTTGTTACGGGCTCTTAGCCCTCGAGGGTACACGACACCTTTATTCATGGGTCCCCTGATCGGTTAAGTCGATCATCCTATCGTCGAGCTAGGAGGTCGGCGTCACGCTTCTTCCTGATAATCTTTCCAGTCGGATGAGAGGTGCAGTCGGAGGGAACCGCGGCCAACATGCAAGGGGGGAGCTGATCTCGACCGTCAATGCAGAGGCTTAGTCTTAGGGGAACGCACTACCGAGGCACCATCCCATCATCCGTTCTGGATCTTACGAGAATCAAGTAGGAGGCCCGTTTCCCAACCTGACGTGGAGGTCGGCTTTTACCTGCTTTCCTTCTTTCTTTTGAAAATGCTTTGCTGAAAGAGACAAAAAGACTCATAATCTCCCATGTTTCAGGGAGGTGAGGGATATCAACTTGAAGGCTATATGAGTAAGAACATATCATCGGGGATACCAACTGGGACACCTTATGAGTAAGACCCCTCATGGATCATAGCCGACGGAAGGAGATCATTGGGAGTAAGGAGCTTGCGGAATACCAAGCTTGAAGAGATCACGAGTAAACATTCTCGTGGAACATAAGTCCTTCATGAAGATCATCGCGAGTAGAAGCTAGCGGAACACCACCTTGAAGACGTCACGAGTCAGCATCCTCGTGGAATGTAAGCCCTTGATGAAGATCATCGCGAGTAGGAGCTCGCGGAACACCACCTTTGAAAACCATCGCGACTAGGAGGTCGCCGAGCATCAACTTGGAGACCTCGCGAGTAGGTTGTTGAAGAAGACCATCGCGATTAGGAGCTCGCCGAACATCAACTTGGAGACCTCGCGAGTAGCTTATGTGCTTTCCCTTGTTGGCGAACTCGTCATGAATCATCCTGTTTGTTAGTCAGACAAAAGCACTCGCGGGCTTTACCAAAGCACCCGCAAGCATATAGATGTATGGAAATCACTGGCATTGAAGAAGGAGGAAACTGAGGGGAGGAGGAGTGTCCCTTTTGACATAAGACCCCCTACACAGAGGGTTCGGGGGTTCCGCCGGTCAGCGGGCGGGGGTCAAGGGGGCAGTGCCCCTTGCGGGGTCGGGGGCAGTACCCCCGGAAATTTTTTATTTTCCATACTCGCCTGGCCTTGAAATCGCCTCTCAGGAACTCGCCACTCTTGAACTAGGCACCAGGTTCTCACCACCTTCCGAGTAGAGATCTCGCCTATGTGCGAGTAAGGAGGGCGAGTAAGGAAGGATCTCGCCAATGGACGAGTATTGAAGAAGCTCGCTCTCCTGCAAAAACTCGCCTGCATGAACTCGCCTATGCCGAGTAATAAGGAAGCTCGCCTATGAGCGAGTAAGGAGGGTGAGTAAGGAAGGATCTCGCCACTAACCAGGAAGCTCGCCTCTCTTCCGAGTAAAGTCGCTGGTCTGAACTTATCTCTGGATCTCGCCTGCAGGAACTCGCCTATGGCGAGTAGGGATCTCGCCAGCATGGACTCGCCTATCACGATCTCGTCTCCCTGCGATTAGAACTCGCCTGTGGGCGAGTAAGCAACTCACCTATGGGCGAGTATGCAACTCACCTGTGGGCGAGTATGGAATTCGCCAATTATGCGCTCGGCTTCTCACCATCTGGAACTCGCTTGAGGATGTCTTCGTTTGGAACTCGCCTATTGGTGAGTAAGGAAGGAGCTCGCCTATGCCGAGTATCGAACTCGCCTGCATGAACTCGCGAGTTGCCAACAACTTCTTTGTGGTCGCTAACTGTTACCATCTCACTTTTTCTACCAGACTTTCTTCCAACGACTACGATCCACGCTCACCGCACCAAAGTGTTGACGCCAGGAAAATCCCGGCCTCAAGATTCGGACTAATGCAGTCGGAGGCTGGTCACCCAGTAGTCCTACGAGATGACTTGGCTGGCAACGACGAAGAAGCTAGAAGAGCAACAAACAGGACCCCAGGTGCCACGGCAGGGAGGTCCCACCACGTACCCGGAAGCTCGAGGGAGTCTTCCCCTCCAAAACAGTTAGTGACCACAAAGTCGTTGGAAGAAAGTCTGGTAGAAAAAGTGAGATGGTAACAGTTAGCGACCACAAAGAAGTTGTTGGCAACTCGCGAGTTCATGCAGGCGAGTTCGATACTCGGCATAGGCGAGCTCCTTCCTTACTCGCCAATAAGCGAGTTCCAGACGAAGACATCCTCAAGCGAGTTCCAGATGGCGAGAAGCCGAGCGCATAATTGGCAAATTCCATACTTGCCCACAGGTGAGTTGCATACTCGCCCACAGGTGAGTTCCTTACTCGCCCACAAGCGAGTTCTAATCACAGGGAGACGAGATCGTGATAGGCGAGTCCATGCTGGCAAGATCCCTACTCGCCATAGGCGAGTTCCTGCTGGCGAGATCCAGAGATAAGTTCAGACCAGCGACTTTACTCGGAAGAGAGGCGAGCATCCTGGGTAGTGGCTAGATCCTTCCTTACTCGCCCTCCTTACTCGCCCATAGGCGAGCTTCCTTGTTACTCGGCATAGGCGAGTTCATGCAGGCGAGTTTTTGCAGGCGAGCGAGCTTCTTCAATACTCGGCCATTGACGAGATCCTTCCTTACTCGCCCCTAGACGAGCTTCCTTGTTACTCGGCATAAGCGACTTCACGCGGGCGACGAACATCAAATTTGGCGAGATCCTTCCTTGGTCGCCCATAGGCGAGTTCATGCAGGCGACTTTTTTGCAGGCGAGCGAGCTTCATCAATACTCGGCCATAGGCGAGCTTCTTCAATACTCGGCCATTGGCGAGATCCTTCCTTACTCGCCCATAGGCGAGATCTCTACTCGCGAGGGTGAGTTCTCTACTCGCAAGGTGGTGAGAACCTGGTGCCTAGATCAAGAATGGCGAGTTCCTGAAGGACGATTTCAAGGCCGGGCGAGTGAGTATGGAAAATAAAAAATTTCCAGGGGCGCTGCCCCCAACCCCGCAAGGGGCGCTGCCCCCTTTACCCCCGTCCGCTGACCGGCGAAACCCCCGAACCCTCTGCGTAGGGGGTCTTATGTCAAAAGGGACACTCCTCCCCTCAGTTTCCTCCTTCTTCAATGCCAGTGATTTCCATACATGATCATACTTACGGGTGCTTTGGTAAAGCCCGCGAGTGCTTTTGTCTGACTAACAATCATGGTGATTCATGACGAGTTCGCCACCAAGGGAAAGCACATAAGCTGTTCCGCGACTCCATGGCACGATGATCTTCTTCAACAACCTACTCGTGAGGTCTCCAAGCTGATGCTCGGCAAGCTCCTAGTCGCGATGGTTTTCAAAGCTGGTGTTCCGCGAGCTTCTACTCGCGATGATCTTCATCAAGGACTTATGTTCCACGAGAATGCTTACTCGTGACGTCTTCAAGCTTGGTATTCCGCAAGATCCCTGCTCCCGATGATCTCCTTCTGTCGGCTATGATCCATGAAGGGTCTTACTCATGAGGTTATGTTATCTATAAAACCCTCACCTCCCTGAAATATGGGAGATTGTGAGTCTTTTTGTCTCTTTCAGCAAAGCGTTTTCAAAAGAAAGAAACAAAGCAGGTGAAGTCGATCTCCACGGCAGGTTGGGAAACAAGCCTCCGACTTGATTCTCGTAAGATCCAGAACGGATGATGGGACGATGCCTCGGTAGTGCGTTCCCCTAAGACTAAGCCTCTACATTGACGGTCGAGATAAGCTACCCCCTTGCATGTTGGCCGCGGTTCCCTCCGAATGCACCTCTCATCCGACTGGAGAGATTATCAGGAAGAAGTCGTGACGCCGACCTCCTAGATCGACGATAGGATGATCGACTTAACCTCTCAGGGGACCCTTGAATAAAGGTGTCGTGTACCCTCGAGGGCTAAGAGCCCGTAACAAAGCGATGTGTTTCCAATTATTTCCTCCAATTGTGTGAGTTAATGTGCTTAAGTGTGCTTAACTCCCCGTTTAATTGTTGAGCAACAGGAAACATGTTAGGTCGGCATTCAGCATCCAAGTAAGATGGAGACCTCGGGATGGTGTGTTCCTTTGGAACCTCCCCGACAGTCAGTCTCTACTTGTCGATCTCTTCAACAGCACCAACAATAGCAGTAGGATGGAGACCTCGGAATGGTGTGTCTTTGGACCTCCCCGACTGCTAGTCCCCACTTATCGATCTCTTCACCAACATCAGCATCAAACATAGGGGTACCAGATGAAGTCTTGGGAGTACATGCCTCTAAAAACTTCTTTATATGCAAGTGCGAGTATGTATGTGTGAGCATGCAGGTGCGAGTATGCAGGGGCAAGCAGACAGGTGCGCGTAGCTATGTGCGAGCAAGGTATGATCATCAATTGCACCAAGTACCTCCCAAGGTCGCAATTATTATTCCACGAGGATGCTTACTCGTGACGTCTTCAAGCTAGGATTCCGCGAGCTCTTACTCGCGATGATCTTCATCAAGGGCGTATATTCCACGAGGATGTTTACTCGCGACGTCTTCAAGCTAGGATTCCGCGAGCTCTTACTCGCGATGATCTTCATGAAGGGCGTATATTCCACGAGGATGTTTACTCGTGACGTCTTCAAGCTAGGATTCCGCGAGCTCTTACTCGTGATGATCTTCATCAAGGGCGTATATTCCACGAGGATGTTTACTCGTGACGTCTTCAAGCTAAGATTCCGCGAGCTCTTACTCGCGATGATCTTCATCAAAGGCTTACATTTCACGAGGATGCTTACTCGTGACGTCTTCAAGCTGGTATTCCACAAGCTCTTGCTCGCGATGATCTTCTCCAACAACCGGCATTCCATGATAATTCTAAACTGGTCATGCTTGTGAGGTCATCACTTCAGCAACTATGCAACTATATTATTCGTTTAATCTCTTCAACTACTCTTACTAGCAAGGATATTTCTAACTACTCACCTCTATGAGATGAGGAACTTCTCAGAAACACCTAAAGGCTAAACAGGGAGATCACTTGTCGTCGAGAAGCTCGAACTGAACTAGGAAGGACCTTTCATCGTTCAGGACGCATTCGAGACTGGCGGATACCGCCTGCAGAATCATGAAGGGGAATCGCTTGGGAATACCTGGAGCGGCAATGACCTGAAAAGGTTCTATCCCTGAGCGGGAAGGTCTATTCTCCCCCTCCTTGTGTTTATTCCATTTAAATAAAAATTCCTCGCCCCCTGAAACATAGGCCGCGAGAATTGTTTTTCTCTTCTGGCAAGAGCTTTTCGAAGTAGGTAAAACCGATCTCCATGACAGGTTAGGAAACGAGACTCCGACTTGATTCTCGTAAAACCCAGAACGGATGATGGGACGGTGCCTCGGTAGTGCGTTCTCCTAATACCAAGCCTCTGCACTGATGGTCGAGATCAGCTCCCCCCTTGCACGTTGGTCGAGTTACCCTCCGACCGCATCTCTCATCCGATTGGAGAGATTATTTGGAGAAAGTCTGGACGCCGACCTCCCAACTCGTCGAAGCGATGATCGATCTACTTGACTGAGGGACCCTT
Source organism: Dactylorhiza incarnata (assembly GCA_033032865.1). Lineage (NCBI taxonomy): Eukaryota > Viridiplantae > Streptophyta > Magnoliopsida > Asparagales > Orchidaceae > Dactylorhiza > Dactylorhiza incarnata. Next base: position 524,613 of record JAWHQI010000055.1, on the reverse strand, counting down.
GTATAAAGGTGTCATTTGACCTCTTGCGGCAAAGCCTAATATCTCTTGTCGTTTATTCCAATCATATGGGTTGGTGCGGTTAATCCCCTCTGATTGTTGAGTGACAGTATGAAGACTCTTCCGCAACCTGGCGACCGATTGGGGGACAGGTCTCCGACTCGACTCTCGTAAAAACCCAAGTCGGGTGATGGGAGAGCGCCTCGGGAGAGAGTCCTCCTAAGACCAAGCCTCTGCATTGACGGTCGAGACCAGCTCCCCCTTGCACGTTGGCCGAGTTACCCCCTGACTGCATTTCCCATCCGGCTGGAGAGGTTATTAGAGGAGAGTCCGGACGCCAACCCCCCAACTTGACGAAGAGATGATCGATTTGACCAACCAGCATTCAGCAAATGCAATAGGATGGAGGCCTCGGGATGGTGTGTCCCCTTGGACCTCCCCGATTGTCATTCCCTACTGGTCGACATCCAGCATCCGACATGTAGAGTGGAGACCTCGAGTGTGTGTCCAGAAGGCCCCCCTGAGAGTCATGCCCTATCCAAGCAATGCGACGAAATTCCGCCGAAGAAGCCATCGAGTCATGGAGTTGTCGTAATCCAGGCCTCTGCCCGAGCCCTTCTCCAACAAGCCGGCTACTTGCCCCCTCGGATGACTCTTTCTCTCCACCTCTAGTTGAGCTCGGCTCCTAGAAGGTGTCGACCTTCTCTTCACCTCTAGTTGAGCTCGGCTCCTGCGAGCTATCGACCTTCTATCCACCTCCAGTTGAGCTCGGCTCCTGCGAGGTGTCGACCTTCTTTCCACCTCTAGTTGAGCTCGGCTCCTAGAAGGTGTCGACCTTCTCTTCACCTCCAGTTGAGCTCGGCTCCTGCGAGGTGTCGACCTTGTATCCGCCTCCAGTTGAGCTCGGCTCCTAGAAGGTGTCGACCTTCTCTCCACCTCTAGTTGAGCTCGGCTCCTAGAAAGTGTCGACCTTCTCTTCACCTCTAGTTGAGCTCGGCTCCTAGAAGGTGTCGACCTTCTCTCCACCTCTAGTTGAGTTCGGCTCCTAGAAGGTGTCGACCTTCTATCCGCCTCCAGTTGAGCTCGGCTCCTGCGAGATGTCGACCTTCTCTCCACCTCTAGTTGAGCTCGGCTCCTAGAAGGTGTCGACCTTGTATCCACCTCTAGTTGAGCTCGGATCCTAGAAGGTGTCGACCTTATATCCGCCTCCAGTTGAGCTCGGCTCCTGCGAGGTGTCGACCTTCTCTCCACCTCTAGTTGAGCTCGGCTCCTAGAAGGTGTCAACCTTGTATCCACCTCTAGTTGAGCTCGGCTCCTAGAAGGTGTCGACCTTATATCCGCCTCCAGTTGAGCTCGGCTCCTAGACGGTGTCGACCTTCTCTCCACCTCTAGTTGAGCTCGGCTCCTAGACGGTGTCGACCTTGTATCCTCCTCTAGTTGAGCTCGGCTCCTAGAAGGTGTCGACCTTGTATCCTCCTCTAGTTGAGCTCGGCTCCTAGAAGGTGTCGACCCTATATCCTCCTCTAGTTGAGCTCGGCTCCTAGAAGGTGTCGACCTTGTATCCGCCTTCAGTTGAGCTCGGCTCCCGGGAAGTGTCGACGTTCTCTCGTCCTCCAATTAAGCTCGGCGTGGTATCGACTCTTTTTCGTCTTACAGTTGAGATCTCCTCCTGGGAAGGACCTCGCGCCTTTACTCTCTAGTGCCCATCTCTCCGAACCACGGGTCCTACATTGTTTTTACGAGCTCGCGAGCGAGCTCAAAAAAAGCCGGGATTGTGTACTACCCGTAATTCGTCGAGATTAGAAAGGCTTAAGGAGACGCCTATTCGCAGACCTCGCTGGGCGACCAAGGCGCGAGCTGGGTGAGCAAGGCGCGAGCTTGGCGAGCAGGAAGTGAGCTTGGGCGAGCAGGAAGCGAGCTTGGCGAGCAGGAAGCGAGCTTGGCGAGCAGGAAGCGAGCTTGGCGAGCAGGAAGCGAGCTTGGCGAGCAGGAAGCGAGCTTGGGCGAGCAGGAAGCGAGCTTGGCGAGCAGGAAGCGAGCTTGGCGAGCAGGAAGCGAGCTTGGGCGAGCAGGAAGCGAGCTTGGCGAGCAGGAAGCGAGCTTGGCGAGCAGGAAGCGAGCTTGGGCGAGCAGGAAGCGAGCTTGGCGAGCAGGAAGCGAGCTTGGGCGAGCAGAGCCAAGTATGGGCGAGTATGGCCAGGTAACTACCCCCCCCCCCCCCAGGATTTGTCTATAAATAGACCCCCAGGGGTACAAGAAAGAAGGCCTTTTGGACGAGGTTGACCCCCTCAGGCGAGATACTCGCCAGGTCCCTGCCTTCCTTGTACCAAGCTCAGCCATTTTTGGTTTTGGAGGGGAAGACTCCCTTGAGCTTCCGGGTACGTGGTGGGACCTCCCTGCCGTGGCACCTGGGGTCCTGTTTGTTGCTCTTCTAGCTTCTTCGTCGTTGCCAGCCAAGTCATCTCGTAGGACTGTTGGGTGAGTAGCCTCCGGCTGCATTGGTCCGAATCTTGAGGCCGAGATTTTCCTGGCGTCAACAATAACAAAACCAACTTGGGGGATCTACTTGTTTGGGGGATGTTACACGCCGCCGCCGCCGGGGGCGGCCTCCGCCTCGCCCAGGTCGGGCGCCCCCAAGGCCGCCCGATCTCGACCGTCGCACCCGCCTGGGGCGGCCTCCATCTCGCCTAGGTCGGGCGGCCATTAGGTCGCCCGATCTAGACCGCCACCCTCGCCCGGGGAGGCCTCTCGCCTCTCCTTGCCAAGCGTTTCCCCCCGGCGGGCGGCCCCCCCTGGCAGGCATTTCCCTCGTCGCCGGTCAGGCTCTCAACTGCCGCCGTTCGATCCTCTGCGCGATCTCTCCCCCGTACGATTAGCGAGTAACCACCCGCATAACCGCCCGTAGTGGGCGGGTGCGAGTAGCCGAAGTCACCTTGGTTTGCGTATAGAGGAATATTAAATTAATACGCACCATATTTCCTATGAAACCGGTCTGCATTTAGTATTTTTCGGTGGTTACGGTCAATAGTTATCCACAGTAACCACCGTAACCACTCCTAGGGCCTATAAATAGACCACATGCTCCTCTTCTTTTCTGCATTCTATTCTATTCCCTCCTCCCTCCTTTCCTCCTAAGTCCAAAGGATCTCTCACACTTCCTTCAAGTTTTCCTCAGTGCAGGATCGTGCAGTGGACGTCACCACCAAGGAGAAGTTACACTTCGGGTCCCGCCAAGTGGACGGTGAGGACACTCGAGGGCTCAGAACACTAATCTCTGGATTCTCAGGGGACGCGAAGGACCGTCAAAGCTCCGGAGCAGGGAGCTCCCCACCGTGGCCGAAGAAAATACCCTCTGAGCATCCCTTTCTCTCTCTCTCTCTCTCCCATATTGTAATGAGGCGCGGCCTGTCACCCTCGCCTTCTTTGCAAAGCCCTGTAAGAAGACAACTGATAGTGCATTTAGGTCGGCGCCGAACCAACCGCATGGTTTTTCACCTCTTTTCGAGGTTTTCCGCGATAAAAAGGATTTTTTGCCAGTCGTCTCGTTTCTGTGACTGTTTGCGTGCTCGTCCTCTCCCGGGCTAAGACGGTCAATTCTCTGACCGGTTCAAGGAGCCTCGAGTAGACCGCAATAGTTTGGCGCCGTCTGTGGGAAAAGTGTTCCCCAAAGCTCTGAAAATTCGTAAGATAGTATCCCTCGTCCAGCGATACTCGTGACTTGAGACATAGCAAGAAGTCTGGGAACCGTCGGTGAAATCGAAGGGAGAAACATCAACAAAAGATTCAGGACAGACACAACAATCACCTTCAGAGAAGAAGATTTGGGGGGAGTGTGGACTCCCCATCAAGACCCATTGGTGATACAAGCCAGGATCGGAGACCCCTACTACCTCGTTAAGAGAATCCTAATAGACAGCGGAAGTTTGGCTGATATCATGTCTTTCTCCGCGTTACACAACCTCAAACTCAACAAGGAGCACCCCATTCCTGCAGGAGAACCGATCTATGGCTTGGGTGACCATCCCATACCGGTCTTGGGATCGATCACTCTCCAAGTCACGTTGGGCGAGCCCCCAAGGAAAACCACGTGTCAAGTTCAGTTTCTGATCGTAGATTCCATCCCAAACTACAATGCCGTGTTTGGGAGGCCGCTCCAATCAACCTTCAGAGCAATCCCGTCCATTCCTCACCTAGCTCTTAAATTCCCGACCACCGACGGGGTAGGAGTGGCCCGGGGTAATCAAGAGAGAAGAAGGACGTACCACCTGGTGCAGACTAGGCCAGGGCAGGCCGCCACCATTGACATCGACAATTTTGATCTACGAGATGAAACTACTTTGCAGTGAGGAGCCCCCGTTGAAGGACTGATGGAGATAGCCCTCTCCTCCCAAGCCCCTTCCCGGACGGTACGGGTGGGATCTCTCCTTACCCCGGAAGAGGTGAAGCAATACATGGCCCTACTACGTGCAAACAAAGCCATCTTCGCTTGGAGCCCAGAAGACATGTCAAGAGTAGACCCCGAAGTAATCTTTCATTCCTTAAATATCAACCCATCTTGCCGACCCGTCATTCAGAAGAAAAGAAACTTCACCCCCAAACGACTACAAACCATTGAAGAGGAAGTGACCAAGCTTCTCGAGGCTAAGTTCATCTGCGAAGTCAACTGCCCAACATGGCTAGCAAATGTAGTCATGGTAAAGAAAGCCTCGGGGAAGTGGAGGATGTGCGTCGACTATAACAACCTCAACCAAGCCTGCCCGAAAGACAGCTTCCCGCTCCCAAGGATCGACCAGCTCGTAGACACAGCTGGACATGAACTCCTCAACTTCATGGATGCCTACTCCGGGTATAACCAGATTCGGATGAATCCGATCGACGAAGAGCACACGACCTTCCGAACGGATAAAAAAGTCTACTGCTACAAGGTGATGCCTTTCGACCTCAAGAACGCCGGGGCAACTTACCAAAGACTGATGAACAAGGTATTCAAGAACCTAATCGGGAAGTCGATGGATGTTTATGTCGACGACAAGCTAGTAAAGATCATCCAGCGAAACAACCACTTATAGGACTTGGAGCAGTGCTTCCAACTTCTCCGCCACTACAAAATGCGGCTTAACCCCAGCAAGCGCGCATTCGGCGTCGAGGCAGGAAAGTTCCTCGATTTCCTAGTGACTCATCGAGGAATCGAGGTGAATCCTGAAAAAATAAAAGCTCTAAAAGACATGGCGCCCCCGTGTTCCATCAAGGAAGTTCAATGTCTGAATGACAGAATCACCGCACTCTCGCGTTTCCTGGCTCGAGCAGGAGACAAGTTCCTCCCTTTCTTCAAAGTCTAGCGGGGAGCACGCAACTCAGGCTTTCAGTGGACAGACGAGTGCCAGACAGCCTTCCAGCATCTCAAGTAATACCTGGCCACGCCTCCTCTCCTGTCAAAGCCCGTTCCCGGAGAAGTTTTGTTCCTATACTTGGCGATATCCCCCACGACCCTTAGTGCGGTGCTCGTGAAGGATGAAGGCGGAGTTCAACGACCAATCTACTATCTCAGCAAGATCCTTACAGACACTGAGACTAGGTACCCAACGACAGATAAAACGGTTATGGCCCTTGTCTTCTCCACAAGGAAGCTTCGGTCATACTTCCAGGCCCACGCAATAAAGGTACTAACACAGCTACCCCTCCGGACTATCCTGCAAAAGCCCAAAGTATCCAGAAGGCTGGTTAAATGGGTTGTAGAACTCGGGGAATTCGACATCTAGTTCCTCCCCGGCCAAACATTAAGTCCTAGGTCCTCGCCGACTTCTTTGTAGAAAATACAATCCCACCAGAACAGATTCCCTCGGAGAATGTACCCTCCGCCCGCTGGACACTCTATGTCGACGGAGCTTCCGAGGCAGATAGAGCCGGAGTAGGACTCCTCCTGGTAAGCCCGGAGGAGATTACTCTAGAGTATGGCATCCGAATGAAGTTCCCAACCACCAACAACATTGCCAAGTATAAAGCAATAATCGCAGGACTTCGGCTCGCCATCGATTGCAAGGTGATTTCCCTGACAGTGCATACTGATTTCCAGTTGGTAGTCTCGCAGATCGAGGGGGACTACGAAGCAAGAAACGAGCAACTCGCCCGCTATCTTGCACTCGCCAGGTAACTGCTGCAACAAATACCATCACATCAAATTCTCCGCATATCCCAGGAGCAAAACACCCGAGCTGATGCTCTATCCAAGCTTGCTACATCAACGACCGCCTACCAGTCCAGAAGAAGAAGAATCGAGGATATCACGATCCCAAGCATTCAAGGACCGTGGGAAATTGTCGTTATCTGTAGCGAGGAATCTTCCTAGATGGCACCCCTGCGAGCTTATCTCGCGCACGGTCAACTCCCCGAGGAACATCTGGAGGCAAGAAAGCTCCGGGTGCGAGCAATAATGTTCTCCATCATTGACGACGAGCTCTATAAACGAGCATTCTCTGGGCCGTATCTAAAATGCTTGGCAGAGGCCGACTCGGATTACGCCTTACGTGAAGTGCATGGGGGAGTCTGCGGCGAACATCTGAGCGGAAAGGCCTTAGCCCGAAAGATTCTCCGCCAGGGATTATATTGGCCAACCATGAAGAAGGACGCAACAGAGTTCGTCTGAAGGTGTAAAAGTTCTCAGCTTCACGCAAATACACCCTGTAAGCCGTCAGTCGCCCTCACCACGCTGCAGAGCCCTTGGCCATTCGTGCAGTGAGGAATTGATCTCTTAGGACCCCTTCCCATAACATCCGGTCAAAGGAAATTCATCATGATGGCTATCGACTATTTCACCAAGTGGGTAGAGGCAAAACCCTTGGCCAAGATAACCGAGGAAAATGCCAAGAAGTTTGTCTGGAAGAATATCATCTGCCGCTTCGGCATCCCGACAATTATCATAGCAGACAATGGTACCCAGTTCACAGGCAAATCCTTTATCAAGATGTGCGAAGATCTGAATATCAACCTCCGCCACACCGCGGTAGCGCATCCGCAGGAAAACGGACAAATAGAGGTAACGAACCGCACAATACTCAAGGGTCTGAAAGCACGCCTCCAGGAGACCGGGGGCAATGGGTGGACGCACTCCCGAAATATTATGGGCATACCGCACCACGGAGAAAACTCCGACCGGGGAAACTCCATACAATTTATGTTACGGATCCGAAGCTATAATCCCCGTGGACATCAGAATCTCAAGTGCTCGCATCCAGACTTTCAGTCCAGAAAAAAATGACGAACTACTCCGAGAAAACCTCGATTGGATCTTTGAAGAACGTGAAGCGACAACGCAGCACGTAGCTGCATGTGACGTCGCTAAAATTATTACAGGTATTATTTATATTTGTACAAAGAATTTTATGAATGTGGTGTATTTAATTTAATTTCATTTAAGTTATATCATGAGAGTGTAAGATATTGAAGAGCTTAATTAAGTGGCTATTGGCAAACCAAAGCCTGAACCGGTTTAGGAGGAAATTGCAATGGGTTAGTCGGTCCAGGGGGGGGGGGGGGGGGGGGGGGGGGCGGAAAAGTCGCGGTTCACGTGGGAGACATGCAAGAGGCGGTGCAGTTTAGGATTAAAAAGCCGATGTCCCTATTTTCCTCTCCCAACACTTCCTGCGAGCCCGACGACAGGCGGACAGCCGATTGGTGCCGATCCCTCCAGCCACCTCTATTCTCCTCCGAATTCCTTTGTTTTTCTTCCTATAGAAAGGTAAGGTCTTCCTTTCAAATCCTCTTGAGTTTTACTTGGATTGGTTGCTCCGTTTTTCTTAGCCGAAAAACCCTAAAATGCCTTAAGAGATTCAAAAATGATATCTCCACTCCTCTTGAGTTTCAGAAGGGATTTTAAGCTTATAGCATGCCTTCCTATTAATTTCATGCAGGAAATCCCAAAACCCTAGTTTGGTAATTGATTATTCTACTTCTAATTTCACTTACCTAGTTCCTATTAAGGGTAAATTAGGTTAAGTGGATGTTGGCCTATGAAATTAACTTGTCTCCATGTTAGGGCAGCAGAAGTTCCATCAAAAATTAAGTAGGGCAGCCACCAAAAATTAGGGGTTTGATGCCAAGTCTCTAATTAGGGTTATGCTATGGGTTATTATGCATTTCCCTTGCTGAAATAGTGCCAATTAAGTAGGTATGAAGTTCGGACAGCAAACCCTAATTTAATTAGCCTTCCAATTACCTTGTAGGGAAGGGGATTAGTGATATATAAAGTTGAGTTACCTTAAGGCAGCCATGTTATGACTAGTGTATACGAGTCATGTGAACTTGAAGGCCAATTAGTACCCATGATCTTTATGCATTTAAGATAACACCATTTTAGTGCATTAGGCCTAGCTAATTATGTACATGTTACTTTTAGGATATGGACTCCCAAGGTGGAAGGAAGGGAAGTGATCAGCGCAAGGATAAAGGGAAAGAGAGAGTCGGGGTGAGTTCTTATTTTATGTATTGTGTTTATTTGCTTACTTTTATTTGACTTGTATTCTATTCTTCGGATAGAAACCTCAAAATAAGATATAAGTAAGTCGCAAATAAAACAATTAAAAGGAAATCCCCAAATAAGTTGAAGAATGATAATTCCGCAAAGTAAGATAAGCAAGGTATAAGTTCACTTAATCCTCCAAGAAAGAATAAGATAAAAAAAAATCATATCAACTTAATGGGCTATATTAAGAGTTAACCCAATCCGGGAGATGGGGAGAATGTTCTTCCGATATGATGATTTGTGCGAGTCAAGGGCACGAAGAGCAATATGAACGTGCGAGATAAGGGCACGTGTTAAATATTGCAATATGTACGTGTGAGTCAAGGACACGTAAGAAATTAATTTACGCTTATTATGGCCCATAATTAAAAAGTCAGGTAAGATCATTTAATTATGATATAAGATACACAAGTTAAGGATATTAAAGAACGAGCATAAGAGGATTAATTAAGTTCAAGTCTAAAGACAAGAAAGGCTACACAAGAAAGATTCTATTACTTAAAATAAGGTAAGAATTCACATAGTCCTTTGACTAATAAAATAAATAAATAAACTAAACAGGTCAAGGAAGAGGCGGTCCCAGCCACCACTAGTCAGCGTCGATCGTGTACTCCTCGTCAGGAGAAGAGGTACGGACTTTGGGTGGAAGTCTCCACAGTAGTCTTTGAAGCGTTGGATGAGCATAGGGCGAGGTGCCAAGATCCAGACTGTCCGCACGAGGAGTTTCAGTTTTTCTTCAAGTAGTGTTGTGCAGTTGTTATGAGTTGTAGTCTTTTTGCATCAGTTATGTAGATATGTATAGTTTATGGTAAGCCCCTTTTTGTTGTATGTATAGGGCTACCAAGATGCTAGTGGACTTTTGTAATCAAACCAGTTATGAAATGAAATGAAATCTTTTGTCATGCATATATCTTTTGTACTCTATTACAGCACACTTACTCTGAATGTTTCTTACCTTGCAACTCTGATGAATATTATGTTATGGATACACAAATTAATTGGTATCAGAGGGAGGTTTAACCTTCAACGAAATTGAGTACTTAAGGAACCGTAAGCTGACAAGTAGACTTCAGTAGAACAATTTAACGTCTCTTTCAAACCCTGAATTTAAATTCCTTATTTCAGGAACCTTCCCGAACTTATTTAAGTAGGAGAGAAAGAGAAGAATTAGAAAGAGCACAAGCGAATACAGAGGAAAGTTATAGTTCTGGAAGGTCAAATCCTCCTTTAGTGGAAGTTATGCAAGCGTTGGCAGAGGCCATTAGGATGGGCAATACTGCACCAGCACCAGCCCATGAAGCAGTTGATAGGTATCTAAAACAATTCTTAGATATGAGGCCCCCAATCTTTCGAGGTGGCTTATCACCGATGGAGACAGAGGACTGGATCAAGAAAATTGAATTAATTTTTAAAGCTATGCGGTGCCCAGAGGATCGAAGAATTGATTTGGTTACCATCCTCTTGGAGGGAGAGGCCAATAGGTGGTGGGCTAGTTTATCTCAAGGCCACTTTACTGGACGTGCGAATGCCGATATTCCGCGGAGTGACTTTCTGAAGGAATTTATCGATTGGTTTGTGCCACCATCTGAGAAGCGAATTCTTCAGGAGAGGTTCCTTCGTTTATTGCAGGGAAATCGATAAGTAGTACAGTATGAAATGGAATTCACTCAGCTGGCTTATTATGCGAGTGAGATGGTACCGAATGAACGAGAACGTTGTTTCCGTTTCCAGTTGGGCTTACGGGAAGATGTTCGAGTACACTTGATTTCCCAGAGAATTAAAAATTATAATGAGTTGGTAGAGACGGCAAAATTAATCGAAAGAGATGTGGAAAGCTCGCAGAGAAAGGTTGATGTTCCGCAAAAGTGATTTTCAGAAGAACAGAGTAAGGCTTTCTCGGGAAAAAGTGGAGGCTCCAAATGGAAGAAGCACAAAAGGGGTCCTCCGTTGCCAGCCCCAGCAACAAGTGGTACTGCTAGCTTTAGTAATCCCACATGTGTGAAATATGGGAAAGCTCATCCAGGAGAATGTCTGAAGGGATCCGGTGTTTGTTTTAAATGCTATCGTCCTGGACTTATGAAACATGAATGCCCATTATGGAAATCAGAAGCCGGGAAGAATCCAAAAGGAGGACCAGGTCAATCATCTACCTTGCATCATCTTGATACCCCGAGAGATACAGGAAAAGGTATCGAATCAGTTGCATCTGGATCCGTAATGGATCCACGAGAGGAAAGGCAGGTTCAGCCAAGAGTCTTCAATCTTAACCAGCAGGAAGCAAAATCACATGATAATGTGATAACAGGTATGGTTTATGCTCATAATCATCTTTTGAAAGCACTATTCGACACAGGAGCTAGCCACTCCTTTTTAGCTGCATCGGCAGTGAAGCGTTTAAATGTACAACCATATCAAGTGAAGGAAGAATTGAAAGTCATGATGCCTAATAATACTGAAATGTATACTCAACTCCGATGTAAAGTCTGGTTGGTGCTGAGTGATAAAACAATAGAAGCAGATTTTGCAGTCCTACCGTTATCCGAATTTGATATAATTTTGGGGATGGATTGGTTAACAAAATATGATGTCATTATTAACTGTAAAAAGAAGGAAATCACGCTCAGATTAATCGACCAGACGCATTGTGTTTTTAAAGGGATGAATGAAGTTGCGAAAGTTTTGATCTCCTCAATGAAAGCAATAAAGAAAATACGAAAGGGTTGTAAGGCAATGTTGGTTATGATAAAAGGGAATAATACGACAACTTGTGAACCGAAGACAGTCCCAGTGGTATGTGAATTTCTTGAAGTGTTTCCAGAAGAACTGCCCGGAGTACCTCCTATACGGGAAATTGAATTTACTGTTAGGGTCCGTTTGGTTGGGCTGTTGCTGATGAGAAGCTGCTGATCAGAAATGGAGTTTTGAAAAAGAGCTGTTTCTGAAAAATGGAGTTTTGTTAAAAAACTGTTTGGGTGAAATGGAGTTTTCAGTGCTTATTGAAATGGAGTTTTATAAATTTTGTTTGGGTTAAATGGAGTTTTTGAAAAAAAAAATTGTTGTTCCACAAAATACACAATCTTGATAATATTGACTATAATAGATATAAATACCAATAATTCATCTCACCATCTAAGACAACTGTTGAGCTATACTTTGAGCTATATTTTCACGCAACGTGATCATCTCATCTACCCCTCCTGCTGTATCAGGACAAACTACTTGATGCCCTTGTGTGCTCACCCCCTCATCACCACCTCCCTGCTCGAACTCATTGAAATCAATATCCCTCCGCGACGGGTGCCTCCGAATAAAATTATGCAATGCCATTGTCGCCATCACAATATCGGTTTGTTTTGCGAAGCTGTAGCTCGGCATATCACGCAATATGGCCCACTTTTTCTTCCAAATCCCGAACGATCTTTCAATGACACTTCTAAGGGATGAGTGCGCGTGATTGAATATCTCTCGGCGTCCTTCCGGTGCACGCCCGCCACGAGCAAAGTCCGGGAGATGATAACGTGTCTCTGGATATGGTTTCAAGTATCCCCTTTGTAACGGATACCCAGAGTCCATCAAGTAATATTTTCCTGAAAACCAG